>JANQBM010000222.1:4474784-4492562 GCA_025594535.1 Erythroxylum domingense
AACTATGATAGATTATAAAAATGTTAGTTTAATAATTTTTGAAAATGTCAATCATTTGGTGACAATTTATAGAAATCTTCACCAAATGTACATGTTCAGCGATGTTTTCTAGAAATCATCACTAAATGTGGAACATTTGGTAACTATTTCCAACAATCGTCATTGAAAACTTGACATTTAGTGGCGATGACAAAAAATCGATGCTGAATGTATAAGCTTATATGACCAAAGAGAACTTTCGTCATCAAATATTCACCTTTTGGTGACGCTTTAGAATATTGTCGCAATATATAGAATCTTTAGTGACAATTTTAGAGATGTGTCACAAAATATTTGACAAATTATGGTGACGTATTTATCAATCATCGCCATTGCATTATTTGCCGAAGAATATAGGAAATCGTCACCTATTTTACATCATTTCGTGACGATTTTTATTAATCATCACTAAATATTCAACATTTGGCGACGACTTTCTCTGTACATCGCTAAAGGTTTTTTCTTAAGCGACGTTTTTTAGTTTCATCACCAAATGGTAAGTTTTAGTGACGAATGCTTTTAAACGTCGCTATATGCTATCTTTTAGCAACAATTTCCATTTCGTCGCTAAAGAAATCATCGAGAAAGGGTGCCTTTATTGTAGTGAAAGATGTTCACAAAATATGTCGATAGTGATTGCACCATGATTTTTATCAACTATTCACACCCACCAAAAGTTAACCATCTATTTATCTAAGAATTAATGCATTTTACAAATCTTTCCTTCATAAAACTGACGTTGTTGGCTTTAGAATGACCAATTAAAAAGGGAATGTAACACGAAATATGAGTCTTAGTACGTGTTCCCGATCAAACTTGAAAAGGAAATAAACAAAAAAAATGTGGAAAGTACTTGATTTTAGTTTTCATAACTTCAAACAAGCTTTCTGAGGCTGAAACGAGCGCGAACATACTGACATATTCACGATATCTACTTACTGAGACGTCTTCAACGTCCTTCTACAATTTTCTCAAAACGTGAACCTCCGAATGGATCAAAGTAACTTTACGTTTACAAATGACATGAGCGACTACATGAGACCTTAACCTCTTTATATAGTATCCATATTGGGCTTCTCCATCATAAGCCCGATATGAGTCCAATTCATATTGATCGGGGTCCATTTTTCTCCTAAACTTCATCCCATTAATCTAGATCATTTATTAGGCCACTTTATTATCTTTATCTAGATCAAATTTATGTAACTTAATCGATAAGTTATTAAACTATTAAAATACAATTAATTTTTATCCACTAAAATTGCGTTATTGACCCAAGTTTGAAAATTAATTCAAAATACAATTAAGTCATGTTACTGTATTAGTCGACCACGTTTAAAAACAAAAACATTTGATCCAAAGATAACAAAGGCCCATCATTCCATCCCGCAAGGCTTTTGATACTGAAAGATATCAAACATATGTGTCATTAGTGACACAAGTCCAATATAATCACACATATCTAATACCTGAATAACATGAATGAGAAAATGGAGTGTGGTAAACTAGGATGATACCCATATGTTTTAATATGTATCACCTTACTGTTTGTATGTCTCGATTTCTCCAAACTTTATGCTAAATTGCATAGGGTAAATCTTGTTTTCTTTTACCGAATGCTAAATTGCATTAGAGAAAATCTTTATATTCTCTAACTGAACACTAAAATGCATCAGAGAACCTTTATGGGGTTGAATACTTATATCACCTATGTCATGTTAAAATCAATGGCTATGCATACTAAACTATATGTTTCCTAATGATATAGGCTCAAGATCAATCCATATATATGCCCAATGACTTTTAAAATGCTTAATATTGACATAAATCTTAAGACTTTCACATGTATTATGACAACATATAGTAACAAGTGTACTGAGGATAAACAAAGGTTATCTATGTTAATAATACCTATACTGTCATAATACATCAAAATATATAAACATACAAGGAGGAAACATAACAATCCCTAATTAATAGTATCTAAGGACTTCAATGCACCCATATTGTATGCTTGCCTTTCGAACACAAGTGGGTGAAGTCTTTTAGTTAAAGGATCGGCTAACATTTCCTTAGTCCTCAAATGCTCCACCTTGATATCACCTTTTTATATCAACTTCTTTACAGTTAAGTACTTAACCTCCAAATGCTTAGACCCTATGATCTTCTTATTGTTGTTATTAAACAACACAACTGTAAGATTATCACAATTCAATTGAATGAGTCTAGCCTCTTTATCAACCACAGACAACTTAGAAATTAAGTTCCTGAGTCAAACCACCTGTGTGAAACAGGCCAATAATATGCTACAACCTTTGAATGCTTCATCGAGGAAGTTGCTAGTGTCTGCTTAACACTCTTCCATGATACTGCACCATATTCTAACATAAAAATGTAACCTGAAGTGGACTTTTGATCATCCAGACATATAACAAAAACAGAATCTAACTACCCTATGAGGTTTAGATTGTTTACACATCTGTATGTCAACATATAATCCTTGATTCCTTTAAGTATCTCAATACTCACTTAACTACATTCCAATGGTCTATACTTGGTTTAGTTAGATATCACCTAGCAGTCTAATAACAAATGCAATGACCGGTCTAGTGCACACTTAAGCATACATCAAGCTATTAACTGCATTAGAGTCAGGAACATTTCTCATAACCTCTCTTTTTACTTCATTCTTTGGGAACTATGCCAAATATAATCTCTCACTATGAGAGATCGGTGCTACAACAGGTATATAGAGAATCGATTTAAACCTTGATAGTACATGCTCAATGTATGCACACTGTGAGAGGCCTAATGAGTGTTGATATCTGTCCTAGCAAATCTGAATGCCTCAGACAAAAGATGCTTCACAAAATGCTCGTCCAAAAGTTGCTTAATCTCATGCAACATGAACCACTCAGTTGACACGAGCAATATATCTTCCATATGCAATAATAGGAAGATAACTTTGCTCCTCCTGACCTTGTGATACAAGCATCTATTAACTTTATTTTCCATGAAATCGAAAGAGGTCAAAACCTTGTTAAAATTAAGGTACCAATTTTGAGAGGTTTAATGTAAACCATATATTGATTTGTTTAATGAATTAACCATGCCAGTTCTACCTAGATCATGAAATCCTTTAGTTTTACCATATAGACCTCTTCACAAAGGTCTTTATTTAGGAAAGCAGTTTTGAAAGTCATCTAATGTAACTCTATATCATTATGAGCCACAATTACCATAATCACTCGAAATTTATCCTTAAAGGATATAAAAGAGAAGGTAAGATTAAGGTCAAAACCTTCTCTTTGAGTGAACCCTTTAGAAACTGAGCGAGCCTTAAAATTTTGAACTTTATCTTGAGTCCTTCTTGATCTCAAACAATCATTTACGACTAACGGATTTACAATATTGAGGCAAATCAACCAGCTCACATTCCTTATTATACTTCATGGATTGAATCTCGTCCTTTATTACATCCCACCACAAATCCATATGCTAACTAGAAACAACTTCTATAAAAGTGACTGGATCCATAACATATCCAATATCATAGTCTTATACAACCAAATTGACTATGTAATTCGATGAAATACCATGTTGTCTCATTCTAGTGGATCTGTATAACTACATTGGTTGTAGCGCCCTAGGAACCTCTAAATGTTCAAGTATGGGTTCCTATTCTTGTACAGGGATGGCATTAAGACCTAGATCCACTGGACTTGTTCGTGTGAGTGGCAGATATAAAATAACTTGAGTATTCGTCCTATTATCATTTGAAGGGTGAGAGGCTTACCATCATTATAGACATCGTATTCTAGAAAATTAGTTATTTTTTATTCCATAATTCTAGCCCCTTTCTGTACAGTAGAATCTATAGCGTTTAGAGTGGTTGGGATATCTTATTAAGTAGCAACAAGTTGAACAAGCTTGCAATTTACTGTCATAAGGATTATATCAATGTACCTCAGCAGGGCAGCCCCTTACACAAATGTGTAAAAGGTTGGGTTTCCACTCTTCCTAGATAATCAGTTGGGTTAGTCATCTGAATTGACTTTATCATGTCCTTTAGGGTGTAGTTACATCTTTCGACCATATCATTTTGCTCTGGACTACCGGGCATACTGAACTAAGTTACTATTATAACTGATTTTGTATATCTGGTAAACGAATCTTTTTCTTATTCTGTAACAACATATTTGTCGTAATACTCTCCTCTACGGTCAGATTTGACAAGCTTTATGGATTTTCTTAATCAGTTCTCAACCTTAGTCTTAAAGATCTTGAACTCATCAAGAACTTCATACTTTTCCTTAAGCAAGAACACATAACTGTAACAGGAATAACCATCAATAAATGTCAGAAACTATTTAGCATTGCATAATATAGCTTTATAGGGTCCAATGATATTCGTATATATTATACCCAACAAGTCAGAAGCATAAGTTGACCTTTTTTTTTCTTATTTTAGTCAACTTACCCCTACAATAGTTAATAAATGTTTCCAAACCATCAAAATCCAGAGTTGTGAGAATGTTATCCTTAATCAATCTCAACTATAGTTCTAGAAATGTGTGGCTTAACCTTTATGCCACAACAGGTACGACTTTCCCTTTATCAGGGTTTTATTTTTCATGACCTATTTAGCAGGATATGAAGAAGTATATATCTTTTCCAGGGTAAGACACATTCTATATAAACTATATGACAAGAAAGTTGTACCAATATGTTTTGTATTAAACGACAACTATACAACAAAATAATTAATTACAAAATGTTAACTTTCTTTATCTAAAATTGATTCAAATATCAAAGATAAAATGTGCCATGTAAAACTAAAATGAACCTTGTATAAGTTCGAACATACATTCCCTATATATATTTCATTCACTTTTTCATTATTGATAATCATTAACTTCTCTTCCTCTTATAGTTGGCTTTCTCCTATATATGAATCTTTGCATTGTGGAGGCAACTCAGTTAGTATGAGTATTTGAGCTTAAATGTTATATTTGTAAGGTGCCTTGATGTGTTTATTAGTGTTTCAGGATAAAAGACGAAGAATGGAGAAGTTTCGAAGAGTTTCGGGCTAAAAACATGAAAAACATGGCCCACGATCATGGCACAACATGCCACGATCGTGATAGAAAGAGACGAGACAACAGGACCCAGGCCACGATCATGACATTTTGGTCACAATAATGACAAAGAGCTCTGAACCAAGACATGATCATGCACTTTGGGTCACGATTGTGATACAAAGGGTTAGGTGCTAGCTATGATCATGGCAGGCAGGGCCACAATCGTGGCCTATGTCGAGCAGACATGAAAATAGCTAAAAATGACAAGTTTCACGGGACTTTTTGAACCTTTTTAACTCTGAATCAACCCTAGGGCTTCCAAGGTATAAATAGAACATTAAAGAACAACTTTTAAAAAGCCTTTTTGCATCATTCAATTTCAAACCCTAGAGAGCATATCGAGAGATTTAAGGAAGGAGACAAAGGAAGAGAGACACGGAGAAGAAGCTTGACACGAAGTACTTCCCAAAATAGATGGTTTCCTATCATCGCTGCCTCCACTAGTCCATCCCAACAGTGTTTTTTGATTTTATTTCAATTTTATTGAAGTATAGAATTGAGATAAGCGTTGAGAATAGTTGTTGAATGTCGATTTTTGTCTAAACTCACCTTTGAGATTTTTATCTTTGAGAATAATGAAGTTTGATTTATTATGTTTTCATTGAGTTATTTGTGATTCGATTTCGGTGATTAATAATTCGGTAATAAACTAAGAGGGTAAACCGAGTGAATATGTAACATCCCGTTCCCATACTAAGGGTTAGAGCCCGGGAACATCGTATATGAGCAATATTATTGAGAGATTAGAAAAATACATTTCATACTCATGCATAATATTAGTATACACACACGTAAATTTGATAATTGCACACATTATAATAATTTGTTCATTGCATTCATTTGACATTTCTGGGTATAAATGATTGTTTTAATGTAATTATAATGTGAATTATGGATTATGTGTCTTAAAAAATAAGCTGGTGTGTTTAATTAGTGATTTAGAAATTTTGGGAAATTTTGACAATTTTCTAAAAATTAAGGGTATTTTTGGACTAGAAAAATGCCAAATGGTGAGACAATTGATGAATAGTGGCAGAAATAAGTGTTTGATGGTAGTAGAAATTTTTATGAATGACATTGGGATTTAGTGACCCATGTCATTAAAATTTAGGAGTAAATTGAAATAGAAATTGGAGACAAATGGACTAGTAATAAAGAGGACCCATTAGAAAACATAAGAAAGTGATATGTGGCAAGTGACATGTGTCACTTGCCACACCACTTGTTAAACCCACTTTTTTGTTAATTGAAATACCAACTTTTTGGTCTTTCACTTGTCAATTGCTTCTCTTTCTTCGTAAGTCTCTCCTACCTTCATCTTCTTTATTTCTTCTTCTTCTTCTTCAAGTTTTTGCTTCATCAAGCTTCATTAATGTTACATCTTGCCCTCATCCATCATTTACTTCTATTTCCTTTGTCTTCTTCACCTTCCTATAACAAGACCCAACCTGTTCCTCTATGAGAGTTGATGATCGTGTGATGCATGGGAGAAGCTAGGGTTAGGTGATTTTTTTGAAGATCTTGAAGCTTAATCAAGTAAATAGCACTTAAACCTTTATGGGTAATGTAAATATAAGCATATATGATGATAGTTTGGGATGAAATGAACATGATAAAGGTGTTGAAATATGATGTTTTATTGATGAGAAATAATTTATAAGTTGATATAGGGATGAATTTTGGTATGAATTAAGGGTACAAATGATGTTTAAAAATGATCAAAATGTTGATGAATGTATGGATATCTTGATGTTCTGTTTTTATTCATAAACTGGACAATGATTTGTAATTTGTTATGTGGACGTTTTGAATTGCAAATAGAGGTGATATTGATGAAGAAATGATGTAGAATTTGATAAAATAAGCACAAGATATGTTAGATGAAACTTGTAGGAGTTGAAGAGCTGGAAAATTTGGAAGTGTGTCGGAATAGGTTGGATGGAGGGTTTTTACTGAACATGTATCTGTATTTTGGCCATATCTTGATTTTTAGAAATCCAAATAGGATGAGTTTTGATTTGTATTAACTATAGATATATGGCTACATATGTGTATAATTGAATGTTTATGTGATTGTGCAATTAATAATGTGTGTGCAATAAATGTATTGCATAATGTTTTTATACACGATAGAATGACAACATCTAGTCGTTTCCGGATCATGAAAGCTAATGCTAATCTGGAGCATACTGTGAGTAACCTAGACAGTCTCACTCAATTAATTTTTATGTTAGATTATGTTTGAAATATCTTATGAATGTGAAATTGATTGTGTCGATTCTGGACAATGAACGTCTGAGCTTTCTGATGAATGAATGTGATATTTGAAGTGCTACTTGTATGTGAATGTGAAGAAATAAATGTTAATCAAAAATTTTTGTTGAATGCTGGACTAAGTTCCAAAGAAGATTGTGTTTTGACTGTGAATGTGACTGATTGAAAACAATGATTGAATGGATGTGTGAGCTGCATTTAGGAATGCATGAATGTTAAAGACAGTTGTGACCGGAGTCGAGCTTAAAGCTCAGAACATGATAAGAGCCCTTGGCTTAGTTATGCGTGCACCCTGTATCTACTAAGGGATATGAGACATTATTCGACACAGCTCGGTATCCACTAAGGGAAATGAGCTAGAGAAAAAAAGGCACTCGGTCACAACAATGTAACAAATGAAACTGAATCATATGCATTGCATTTAGAATTGATATGTGTACTTTTGTATGAATGAAATGTTTGGTATAATTGTCCCGAAAATGATACGTGATGCTTTATGCAAAAATACAAAGATGTGAATTATATGTCTACATGTTTGATGTGTTGCATGAATTGATTGAACCATCGAGGATGGTTACTTAACTGAGTTCACAAAGCTCACCCCAATTTGCAACATATTTTTTAAGCTCAGAGGACACACTCAGTTAAATCAACTAAAGTCTAATTGCTGCTATTGAGTAAGAGATAGAGGTCGGGATCAATTGACGTTTGTATACTTTCTTTTGTCATTTTTGTCTTAAAGAACGTATTTCATAAATATTGTACCATTTTATATGAATAATTCTGATGAGTAATGACTTCTTGACTGAAAGTGTTTTGAATTGGTAAAGGACCCAAATGATTTCTGAAATTCTGCAATGTGTATATTGTTTGTAACAATTGTGATTGAAAGTGCTATGAATAAAATGGGCCATTAATGATTATTGGTTTTCCGAAAAATGCATGTGATGCTTGATGAAAATTTTTTTTGCAATGAGTTATGTTTGACTACTCTAATACATTGCTTTCACTGAGTGTGTGTCTGAATGTCCTCAAGATATACAGATACGTTCTCGGTGGAAGTGGGGTGCTAAAGAATATCATCAAACTGAGCTAACGAGAGTTAGGTAGTTTGATAGATAAAAATTAAATCAAATCGGTAAAATCGTGTAACGAGAGATCAAGCATAAATTTGCGGTAGGTTATTAGACAATTTTAGAACTAATTTAGGTTTTGGGTAAATTAAAAATCGAGAGATTACAATTCTATAATTTAAATTAGGGATTATTAATTAGGGTTAAAGATTATCAAGAGCATGTAATCCACCCTAAGACCATCTAGACCCGATAATTCGATAAATTCATAATCAATTAGATTTTCATTAAATTTGAATTAAAACCCCTTTATCTCAATTGGTAGTTTCTTGATCGGATTGTGCAAAATTACTATCTTGTTTATATTTTATGAATTTAATTCTTGAAATTAATTGTTGATTGATCAATTTTTTGCTTAGTTGTTTATTTCAGTTATTTGCGAAATTTAGTCAAACCTTAGATTTAAGATTAGATTAACCCTCCTCTTGGGAACGATACCTTAGGTTCTATGTGAATGATGCGTGCACTTGTGGTAATATCGAGGTTATAAATATTAAAACTTAGCATACGTAACCTTGCGATCACTGACCAATATTAGCATGTAAAGAAGATTTAGACTTTCTACCTTTGAACTTAGCGGGCTTCACCTTTGTCTTCCCTTCGATTGCTTCAAGGGTTGTAGGAGCAACATTCTTGGGTTTCTCCTCCTTAATAACACAATAGGCAATTAAAGATTTAAAGTCTCATTCCTCATCCAACGAGTAATGTCATCACTAGATTACTAAACTCTGAAGGGAGTGTATTCAGAGTTTGGTAAATTATGCAGACATAACGAAAAGGAATATTCAGTGCCTTCAGTCTATTATAGATACAGACCATTCTTGATATGTACTCCCGCACTTCCCTTCTCCAGTGTGCCTTATGGAGAATAATTCTTTCATCAAGGAACCTATCTCAATATTAGATGAGACCATATATCTCTTGGATACATTATTCAAAAATTCCCACACTATAGTCGTCTCTGGAAGTCCATTAAGCAGATGGTCTGAAATGAATCTTTTAATTTCCATGCAACATAATTTGTTTGACCGATCCCAGCCTGCATAGACTGCTTTATCAGCCTTCAAGTTGTTAGATGTAGGTAGAGGTAGCCTATCTATACGGATGACCATATCAATGTCTGCTATCTCTAAGGCAATCAATACATCCTCTATCCATGTCTTTAAATTGAAACCAGTTAAGGTTTCAATAGTTACATTGATATCATTGATAGAGATGGCTACTGCAAAACAACAATGTAAAGATCAGTAAAAAAGTAGGATAATTATGATACTCAAAGCTTGAAAATAGTATCTTTACCGAGAAACTGATTATAATATTATGAAACACCTGTGGGCTGAATATATAATATATACTACCAAACCTCCATATAAAAGTGATCAGAGTACACACCATTAACTCTAATTACACTACCATCTATGGGTGAATAGATCATTTAAGCAACGACTTTCCTCTATCTAATGCCTTTACGCACATCTCAAAATCCAATGTAAGGCCAATGCCTATGGGTAGAATAACCAAAAATGAGACTAAAGATGTCCCCTAACATGCAAGTGGACCAATCCAAATACTAACTTGAAAGGCCATTATGATGACTGTAATCTCATCAATACTTAAAAAGATCCTCGAACATAAGTGATACATCTTTATATTATTCTTACACTCTGTATGGGAATACATTGTACCATTAATAAATGATAAACCTAAATGCACAGTTTAATTATCACATACTAGTGCCGAAGACATTATCTTTGAACTTTATTTGAGACTTTTTTTGGAAAAAATCTCAATTCAAGTGACTAGTATGCTATTTCGAACACTAAACATATGACCCAAGACATGAAAGCTTGAAGTATCTCCCTCATATGAAGTTCAAAGTATGAAAATTCAATTAAAAATAGGCTTCATAATGCCTCCTTTTCTAGAGTTAAACTTTAACTTATTACTCATGTAATAAATCTAGGAAAATTTAAAAACTCATTTTATAAATTCTTCGACCCGAAAGCTGACCCAAAATAACTCAGGATACTTTTACAGAAATTCTGAAATTTTTTAGTTTTTTTACTAGAGCGTGCTGACATCAACATGACATCAGCATTGCTTTAGATGCTGAAGTTAGCAGCTAACGTCTTTATGACATCAATCTGAGCATGGTGCCGAAAGGCTTGTACGATCTACGTGCCCACATGTAACCCATGAGGGATGCGTCTAACTAGTGTCATCCACAAGTCGTGATGCGCAGACACACCCGCCGATGCTAGTGCATATGTCCCACGCACTTGACACGCTTCCAGTCAATCTTATGCCACATGTGTGGCACGTGCATGCCTGACAATGCACAGTAGCAGGCTCTAACGATTGTGCTAGTAGCACACGCGCCAGACAGTGCTTTGCTATCTTGCTAGAAAAATGCAATTTTTGGCAAGATTTGGATATGTTTTTCACTCTCCTAGGCTCGTTTTCAACCCATTTTCCAACGCTAACCATATTTAGAAAACATTCAAACATCAATAAACAAGAAAAATAGGAAAAATGGAACTTTATTCTCTAAAAAAAACTTATGGAGAAAAAAAAATAATCCTTCATTTTTAACCACCCGATCACATAACCGCTCTGATACCACGTTCAGTATATAACATAAGCCTTATTACGTGTCTTAGATCGAATGTGAAAGGGAAATAAATGAAGAAATAAGGAAAGTACTTGATTTCAATTCTATAACTTCAAACAAACTTTTTGAGGCCGAAATAAGCGTGAATGTACCTACACCATCACGGGATCTACTAACCGAGACATGTTCAATGTCTTTCTACAGTTTTCTCAAAATGTGAACCTCTGAATGGGTTCGTGAATGACATGAGTAATTGCAAGAGACCTTAACCTCTTTATATAGTATCCATATCGGGATTCTCCATCGCAGGCCCGATATGGGTTCGATCCACACTGATCGGGATCTATTTTCCTTATGAACTTTAGCCCATTAATCTAAATAACTTATTAGGTTACTTTATTATCTTTATCTGGATCAATTTTACATAAATTAGCTAATAAGTTATTAAAATCATTGAAATACAATTAATTATTGTCTACCAAATGGAAAAATATCTAACAGGGAAGGCCAACTAAGGACTATTCTAAATTTCTAATTGCTCATTTATGCCTAACTCCAACAACCAAAAATCTTTCAAAGATGAATTGGCTATGCAATTGAAAAAAACGTAAGATTTGATTATATTAACCTCAAGTCCTGACACAAGGTGGAGAGTCCTTAGAATGTCCTTAAATTAGGCTGCACATTGATAATTCAATGATGAGAATAAAAGGTAGCCATTGGCGAATAATAAATGAAAGATAACAGGACTCTCCTGATAAATATGAAGTCCTTGAAAATGGTTAGGAATTCCTTCTAATGCTAATTTAATCATAAGAGCTTGCGTACTAAGTACAAACAGAAAAAGGGATAAATTCTTATTGATGTATTCCTTTCATAAACAAAGAAATTGATGTGTCATAGAAGTCATACACCTCATAACCAAATAAACAAAATTAGCTAAAACCCTAACCCAGAAAGGACTACTTCCAAAAAATCCCAATTATATCGATCCTTTGGCAATATTCCATTCAAATGGAATAAAGTGCATTCAACTTCTCCTCTGAGTTTTAAGGAAATGAAAAAAATCATAATGCTATTGGAGTTTTTGTAAAGCTTAACATGAGCGTTAGTTACACGCCCAAAATCAAATGTGAAAGTGAATAAATGAGGAAAACACGAGAAATACATCTTTTGCTGTCCATAACTTTAAACGAGCTTCTTGACGCCAAAAATTCCAAACTTTCTCAACGAGCTTTACGAAAGTTGATTAACTAGATGTCGTTAACATCTTTCTGAAACTTTTTTAACACGTGAACCTCTTAACATGTCAGAGAATCTGTACGTTCACAACTTACTCAAGTAGAAGTAGGAGACCTCAACCTTATATATATGACATCCATAACAGGCCTCCCCATCACATGCCTAATGGATGCTCGCCCACACTGATTATGATCCATTTTCTTAGTTGAACGTCAACCCATTAACCCAAATCCATTATCTTTATTCAAATCAAATTTGTTTCATTTAACTATAATTTTATTAAAATTGTAAAAACGTAATTAATTGTTGTCCAATCTTAGGAAGATTACTAACATTCTCCCCTTTAGATAATAATTAATTACAGTAGTCGTAACAATTTTAAAACCAGTAAAAAATGGTTAAGCCAAATCAATGTATAGGCCGACCAAGCTTGAAAAACATTTAATCCAAAGATAATAAAAGTCCATCATTCAATCCCGTAATGCTTTCGATACTAGAAAATATTAAATGCATGTGTCATGTGTGACATAGATCTAATACAATCATGCATATCTAATACCTCACTAACATGAATACAAAATGGAGTGTGGCAAACTACAACGATATCTGTATAATCTGAAATGTATCATCTTTTTGTTTATAGGTCTAAATTTCTTTGAACTTTATGCTAAACCACTCCAAAAAATTTTGTTTTCTCTCAATGAATGCTAAACTGCATTGGAGAAAACCCTTATGTATAAGGAGCAAACACAATGATACCTAACTAACATTGTATAAAGACTTCAACAGACCTATATTGTATACATATGTCTCAAAAATATATGGTCGAAGTACTTTAGTCAAAGGATTAGCAAGCATATCCTCAGTCCTCAAATGCTCCACAACATTGTCACCTTTTTGTCAATTCCTTAATGGTCAAATACTTGACCTTTAAATCTTGTGATGTTATTATTGCTATTACTAAATGACATAGCAAAAAGATTATCACAATACAATCGAATGGGTCTAACGACTTAATTAACCAAAAAACACTTAAAAATCAAGTTCCTAAGCCAAAATGCCTCTATAGGAGCCCCATAACTTGCCATAAACTTTGTATGCATAATTGAGGAAGTCACCAATGTCTAATTGACACTCTTTCACGATATTGCACCATACACTAACTTAAAGATATATCCTGATGTGAACTTTCTATTATCTAGATATATAGGGAAATCTGAATCTATATACCTTATGGAGTTTAGATTGTTAACCCTTTTGTATGTCAATATATAATCCTTAGTTCCCTTTAAATATCTCACCACTCGTTTAACTACAATCCAGTGGTCTATTCCTGGGTTAGCCAAATATCTACCTAGCAGTCTAATAACAAATGAAATGTTGGGTTTAGTGCACACTTGGGCATACATTAGACTACCAATAATACTAGAATGAGGCATATTCTTCAGAAACTCTTTCTCTGTATCATTCATTGGATATTGTGCCAAATATAATCTCCCTTTATAAGATATCAATGCTGCACCAAGTTTACAATAAGCCATATTAAACATTTGTAACATTCACTTAATGTATGATCTCTTTAAGAGGCCTATTGAGTGTCGAGACTTATCTCGATGAATCTAAATATGCAGGACAAAAGATGTTTCTCCAAGGTCCTTTAAGTTAAAATGCTTGGCTAAAAGTTATTTAATCTCATGCAACATGGTCAAGTCATTTGATGCGAGCAAGATATCATCCACATAGAAAAGTAGAAAGATAACTTTGCTCCCCTTACCTGTTAATACAAGCACCATTTAACTTTATTTTCCATAAAGTCAAAAGAGGTAACAACATCATTAGATTCAAAGTACCATTGTCTGAAAACTTGTTTCAATCCATATATTGCTTTTCTCAGTTTCCAAGCCTTGTTAGGCTTTTCTTGATCTTGAAATCCTTCAGGTTGTTTTATATAGACCTTTTAACAAAATGTCTTTATTTAAGAAAGCGATTTTAACATCTATCTGATGTAGCTTTATATCATAATAAGCTATTATTGCCATAATCACTCTAAATGCATCTTTAGAGGATATTGGAGAAAAGGTGACATCAAATTCAAGTCTTTCTCTCTAAGTGAACCTTCTGACAACCAGCTGAGCTTTAAACCACTCAACTTTTCCCTGTGAGTCCTTTTTGGTCTTGAAAATCCATTTACAACTGATAGGTTTGCAATTTTGAGGCAAATCAATAAGATCTCATACCTTATTATGCTTCATGGATTGCATCTCATCTTTCAGTGCATCCCACCACAAATCTGTATAGGGTCTAAAAACAACTTATGAAAAAGTAACTGGATCGACAATACATCCAATATCATAGTCTTGTTCACCTAAATATAATATGTAATCAAATGAAATAATAGGTCTTTTAACTCTAGTGGATCTTCATAATTGAACTGGTTCTTATACCTTAAGAACCTCAGTTTGTACAAGTACGGGTTTATGTTTTTGTACTAGCATGGTACCAAGAGCTTGATCTACTGATTCTGACTATATAAGTGACAGATACAAAAAAACTATAGTATCTGGCTCAGTCAGTCCTTTCTTCCATAATGAACCCTGCTATCATTTAAAGGGTAAGAAGGACCATCCTCATGTTCGTTTAAGGTTACACGAACTAAGTTTCAATATTTTTAACCTTGGTAATTACCATAACTGCACGAGTCATTCGCATAATACCTAAGGTGTCGATCCCACGAGAAAGGAAACTAGTCCTAAGTCTAATAGCAACTAAGTCACAAACCTAACAACTACTGTAGAAAAGTAAATCAATCAAACAATAAATTCAAGAATTGAATAGAAGAAATCTAAATGTGATAACAAATCACACAACCCAATCCCAAAACTAACCTAGAAATTATCAAGTGAGAAAAAGGGGAATTCAATTCGAAATTAACAAAAACCTAATCAATTGTGCAATTCTTGACTTAACGGGTCTAGACAGTCTTAAGGTGAATTATGTTAAGTCAAGAGGACTTCACAGTTATTAATTTTGATGACAATCAAATAATAATAATGTTAGAAATAAATGAAAATTTTTTATAAGTGTGTTAGGTGTGCTGAAGAAGCAAAACATAGAAGAAGCACAAAACACAGAAGAAGCGGAGAAAAGAAGAAGCAAAAAACTCAGAAGAAACAGAAAATACAGAAGAAGTGCAAAACATAGAAGAAGCGCAAGATTCAGAAGAAGTGAAAACATAGAAGAAACAAAAGAAGTGAAAACACAGAAGAAGCAGAAGATACAGAAGAAATGAAAGCACAGAAGAAGAAGTAAAAACACAGACGATACAAAGAAGAAGATATGCTAGTACGTCAGACAGTTAGTTAGTTGGAGTTAGTTACAGAACTTAACTAAATAACGGTTATCAAGATTCAAGAAGCAGTTATCAAGAATCATGAAGCAGATGGAGACTTAGGCTATAAATACTAGTCGTAGTCGAAGCTTGAACATTCTTACGAATCTTACAATCTTTGAGCTTTCAAGTGTATACTTAGAAAAGAAAAATTTTATGGTGCAATACAAAGAGAGGAAACCCTACTGTAACAAAAGCTCACAATATCTTTCTAGTGAGAGAAAGAAAAGGCTAATAGCCTGGAGAGGCTAAGATAACAGAAAGAGCACTTGGTGTAAGAGACCTGAAGAGGCTCTGGAAGGGAAGAAAGAATACTTGTAAATTTGTCGAAATATAGTGAAAACTTAGAAGAACTCTGAGGACTGGACGTAGGCCACAGTTTGGGTGAACTAGTATAAAAATCGTAGCGTCTATCTTCTATCCTTTTACTTTATTCTATTTTGTTTTTAAACAAGTATATAGAAGTTATTTGCGATTTAACTACATAACAATTTTCGTATAACTTTTGTGATATTCTTTTAATAAGTTAAAGAAGTTCTTATTAAAAATATTAAAGATTTTACATTTACGAAAAGTATACACAACTCAACCCCCCTTCTTGTGTATATCATATATTATACGTGAATTCTATATTAACGTGTGATTTACTTCAATTCGTATCAGAGCTCAGTTTCTAAGAACCACCTTTACAAAGTGAGGATAAAGATCCATGGCTAAATCACATGTTTTTATAGCTGAAGGTGCCTCCGTCACAAGACTTCCTGCGTTCAATGGTGAAGATTATCATTATTGGAAGGACAGGATATGGCTCTTTATAGAATCCACACATATTGATCTTTGGTATAGTATCAAGAATGGACCATACGTACCAATAGATGATGAAGGAAATATCATTCCTTATAACAGGATGATGAAGGAAATATCATTCCTTATAACAGATGGTCAGCTGAACACAAAGCTAGATTTTAACTAAATTTAAAGGCCAAGTTCTTTTTGAGTTGTGCTCTAAGCAGAAGTGAATATGATAAAGTTTATTGATGCGAAACTGCGAAGGAGATGTGGGACACTCTATCCATTGCACATGAAAGAACAAACCAGATGAAAGAGTCCAAGATCAGTATTCTTGTACATCAATATGAGCTGTTTAAAATGAAGGAAGATGAGTCTATTGATAATATGTTTGGACAATTTTAAACTATCGTTAATGGACTTAAAGATCTTAGGAGAATCTACGATAATCAAGATCATTTTAGGAAGATTCTCAGAAGTCTACCTAAAAGATGGAGACCTAAAGTCACTGCAATACAAGAAGCCAAGGACTTGAACAAATTAAAGCTACACGAATTGCTTGGTTCTTTGAAGATACATGAAGTAGAGCTTGATGCTAAAGATAAACCTAGAAGAGACAAATCTATAGCAGTATAGACTGGTCAAAAAATCACAAGACTCAGAGAAATAGAAGTTCTTCGTCAAAAGCGTTAAAAATCGAAGAAGTCAAGAATGATGATACCAGTGAATCTGGTCACAATTCAAGTCAAGATGATGACGAATTATCTTTCATTTCAAGAAAGATCAGAAGGATGTAGAAAAAGAAAGCAAAAGGAAGTAAAAAAATTTCTTTTAAGAAAAATAGCAAAGAAGTTAAGAACGACAAGACCTCTATCATTTGCTACTAGTGTAACAAACCAGGTCACTACAAGTCTGAATGTCCGTTGCTTAGAAGAGAACCGAACAAGAATAAGGGAAATAAAAAGAGTATGATGGCAACTTGGGAAGATTCGGATTCATCCGAATCTAATTCTGATTTAAAAGCATCAGAGAAAGCAAATATATGCTTGGTAGCCAAAGAAAAAGGTGACGAGGAGGTAGCTTCTAACTTTAATGAACTTCAAGATGCATATTTAGAATTGTTAAAAGATTCACATGTTATACTAAAGCAGTATAGATCTT
>JANQBM010000222.1:4502749-4515057 GCA_025594535.1 Erythroxylum domingense
AATCCATCAATCTAAAAAAAAATTTTCTACCCCTCAAAAACTTTATAATTAAAGCCTAATCACAACAAAATAATAAAGTAATCCCAAAAATATTGAAAGGAAAATCGGGGTCCAACACTATTGTTGGAAGAATATCTCTCAAGCCACAATAGAATTTTACTATCATAAGTTTAAGGTGCGATAGAATTAGTTATTTCCTTTTTTAATATTAATTTTTTACATTAATTTGATAAATATTATTACATCAACAGTAGTTATCTAATATATTTCCTTTTGTTACAGAAAGAATTTTTTTGAGATTCTCAATTAGACGAGGTCGTATATCGAGTATGGCAGTCTAGAGCGCGTATACGATATCGTGATTTTGTTGGTGCGATATGCAGGGCGGCTGTACAACCGCCTTTTATTTCTGAAGACATTTGGAGTCGTTGGCTGACGTATTGGACATCACCTGCGGCGATGTCGATTTCACAGCGTAATTCGACCAACAGACGTAGGGGACCTGAGGGAGAGAGTCTTCCCGGACATATGGGAGGACCTATTATCCACCAAGAGCATGCACAAAGACTTATAAGTATCTACAATTAACAGTTATATTTTCAGCTCTTTTCTTTGCTGTATTTTAATTGAATTTGCTTTATAAAATATATTTTAGTTATAATTAACATTTTATTCCTATTCAGGAAAAGTCTTTGAGCGTGGCACCTACACCCCATTAACTATTTCTGCACACTCATACTAAGAAGCATGACGGGGTTACATTCGTCAACGAACGTTGTAGAGAAGTAAATGTAAGTAAAATTTATGATTTAATATTAATAATATGCTTCATAATTATCACTTACTAATATATAAACATTGCTTTCTGATAGGACCAAATGCAACAAACTATTGAGCAGCGGTCTCAACAATCCGAGAATGTTGATGAGACTAATACTTACTTGGAAGCAGTTGGTGGTAGGGATCGTCGTGGGAGGATATTTGGACTCGGATTATTTGCGAATACTTGTTATTCGCAATCCTCCACATCTAGTATAGCAGCATCTGCTAGGAGGTCCAACAACAATAAAGTGGAGCAACTTGAGATCACAGTGTAGACATTGTTGGAATAGATGCAGCAGATGCAACAGACGATAGCAGCATGACAGCAGTCGTTGGACCTGTACGCTCAGCTCTGCCGGGAGACGATCCACCAGCTCCAGATTAATAGTGTAGTATTGGTCATTTTGTTTGTATTACAGATATTATTATTTATAATGTAACGTTTTTATTATCAATTAATATTTTAATTTTTAATCATTAATCAAAATTTCTATTTAATTATTTCTATCAAATTAAATATATATTACAAATATTTAATTATTAAAATTTTCTGAAGGTTATAATTTAAATATAATGAAAATATATATTTTAAAAAATTAAATCAAATAATTTACCGACGGAAAAAACCAAAATTTTCGTCGGTAATAGCCAAAACAACACCGATGGAAAAAACATATCGTCGGTAAATTTACCGAAGAAAATAGAACATTTTGATGCTAAATTTACATACGGTTTAGGAACTGACCGTTGGTAAATTTAGTGTTGGAAAATTATAGCCAGTCGGTAACTTACGGACGGAAAAAGTGTGACGGTCAGCAACTTTTTCGTTGAAATTACCAACGGTAATTTCTATCCGTCAGTAAACTTACCGAAGGAAAATTTCTTTACCGTCGGTAATATTAGCTACGGCCGAATCTACGACGTTTTTGTCTGTCGGTAAATTCAGTCGATAATTTTTAATATTGACAAAATTTTTATCTTTTCCGTCGGTAATTGCCATCGCTAACTCAATATTTTCTTGTAGTGTCTCCCTCTACCTCTATCTTTGCATCTTGCTCTCACTCTACCTCTCCCTTTTCCTTTTCCTTTAACGATTGTTTGTATACATTTTTTATTTTCACAGTTCTTTTATCTGATCACTTCATCTAAATGTGTAATATTTGTTGATGCAGTGTCTGTTAAATTTATAAATTGAACTTCTCATTTTTATCTCCTAATGAGAATTTTAATATTCTCCTCCATGGTTAGATATGACAATCTTAATGGACCTTTCCAATTAGTCCTCAACCTCAGCCTTAAAGATCTTAAATTTCTCAGGAACTTCAAACTTTTCTTTAAGTAAGAACACATAACTATAATGGGAATAGTCATCAATAAAAGTCAAAAAATATCTAGAATTACACAATGTAACTGTATAAGGTCTACTAATATCTGTATGTATGAGTTTTAGCAAGCCAGAAGTACAAGTTGAATCCTTTTCCTTTATTTTGGTCAACTTACCCCTGCAACAGTCAACATATGTTTCCAAATCATCAAAATCTTAAGTTAGGAGAATATATTCTTTAATCAATCCCTTAACTCTATCTCTGGAAATATGGCCCAACCTTTTATGTCACAATAGGTATGACCTATCTTTTATCAGGGGTCTCTTTCTAGTAACCTATTCAGTAATACATAAAGAAGCATACATCTCATGAGTGGCAAGACATAATCTATAAAATCCATATGACAAGAAGTTATTACCAATATGTTTTGCATTGAAAGATAATTGTACAAAAGAAGCATCAATGACAAAACTATAGCCTTTTTTGTTCAAAACTGATATAAAGATCAAATTATGCTTAAAAGGCAATATATAAAATATTTCATGTAAAACAAGTACAAACCATGTATTAAGGTTCAAACATATATCCCCTACAAACATTACACTAACTTATTCATTATTACCAACCGTCATTTTTTCCTCCTCTCTTTTTGGTTTTTTTCCACGTATGAACCCCTACATTATGAAGGAAGCATGATTAGAAGTTTCACTATCTAGCCACCAAGAACTTGATGTGGCTATAGCGAGCTTAAATTCATGGATTATATAAGTCAAAGAGTTACCTGACAGTACCTATTTTTTCCAGGACATATTTCTGGCAATTGAACTTTTCATATCCCTTCTTCTTCTCATACTTTTAACATCTATAGGACCTTTAGTAATACTGGATTAACCAATATTCAGTTGCGGAGAGAATTTATACTTCTTACCTTTAAACCTCTAAGGCTTTGCCTTTTCTTTTCTCAAGGTTCTTAGTAGGGTCGTATGAGCAGTATACTTTAACTTCTTCTCTTCAACAACACATCAGGAAATTAAAGCATTAATGTCCCAAGCCTCATCCTATGAATTGTACGTTGTAACCAGGATTCTAAACTCTGAAAGAAGTGTATTCAGTTCTTGGTGTGCAATGCACGCATCAGGAATGATGATGCTTAACGCCTTTAACTTACTATAGAGTTGGACCATTATAATAATGTACCCCCCCCCCCCACTCATCCTTCTCCCGTATACCTCATAAAGAATAATTCTTTCATTAAGATACTTATCTTAGCATTTGATGATACACTGTATCTCTGGGAGACATTGTTTATAAATTCCTTCTCTATATTTGTTTCTAGTAGTTCACTTAGCAGATGATCTAGGATTGATCTCTTGATGGTCAAATAGTACATCCTATTTGACCTTTCCTAGGATGCAAATGCTACTTTAATATCATCTGAACTATAAGATGTAGGTGTAGGTGGCCTGTCTCTCACCATAGTCATGTTAATGTCTATCATTTCCAAAGAAAACTCCTCATCTTGTTTCCACTTCTTGAAATTGAAACCAGTTAAGGTTTCAATCGTGACACTGTTATTTTTTACAAAAAAGGTAACTGCAAAATTGAAAATATAATGATCAGCACAAATGTAGGGTAACATCGATACTAAAAGCCATAAATATTATCTATACCGAGAATCTATCACACATATCATGAAACACCTGTGGGATGAATATATAATATATGCAGATAAAATCTCCTCACAAAAGTGACCAAACTACAAGCCACTCTACCACCTGTGGCTAAATAGATCACTCAAGCAATGGTTTCCTCCACCTTATGCCTTTATGCATAGTTTAAAATCTCATATAAGGCCAACATTTGTGGGCAGAATAACCAAATGCAACACCAGTGACATCCTCAAACATGCAAGTAGAACAATTCAAATACTAGCTTGAAATATCACTATGGTGATTGCATTATCATTAGTACTCAAATGGATCCACTAAAACAGGGATATATCTTTATGTTATTCTCACATGCTATATAGGCATATTATATTTGACAATATACCATCAATAATCGCAAATCCTTATGTACATTATCATCATCATATATCAGTGTTAAAAACCTTATCAATGCACTTTATTTAAGAATTCATCATATGAAAAATCTCAATCATAGTGACAATCATGCAATAACGAACTATAAATGCACCATATGAGATACCAAAACCATATATAGCTCTTTCATTTCAAGTCCAAAGCATAAAATTTCACTAAAAAGTGACTTTAATAACCTTTATTTGATTTTTTTGAAGTTAACCTTATTTATTACCAATGTAATAAATCTAAAAAAATTATAAAGACTCACCTTATCAATTCCCTGGACCTCAAAACTAACCTAAAATTACCTGAGGGACCATTTTGTGAATTATGAAAATTTTTAATATTTTTAATTACTGTAGCTGACGTTAGCAAGCACTGTAGCGCTGACAACAACATCACGTCATTGTTGACATCAGAGGTGTGCATGAATGGACACATGCCTGGGCAGATGGGACCTTGAATGTGTCTGGCGCTTGTTCTACATGCATCACACATGCACCAACGCTCCCACTGCCTTCTGGTTGCGTATGGTGTATTAGCCAGACACCCGACCTTACCCATGTGTGCCATCTATCTGACGTATGTGACATATGCACTAGACGTAAACCACCTCCTGGAAGATTTTGCATATGCACCCAACAGTTTTCTCTCCTCTCTCAACAATCGTCAAAAAATGTCTATTTTTCGTGACATTTAGGAGGCTTTTTTGGCCCTTGAAACTCATTTTAACCTGTTGTTCAAAGCTAAACAAATTTAACATAAATTCAAGCAACCATGCGCAATTAAAAACATAAAAATGGATTCGTTTTTCCGAGTTCTTTATGAAGAAAGTTTGAAAATTTGCGTTTTCATTCACACAATCATGTAATCGCTGTGATAACATATGTAAAGTGTAACACGAGTCATAGTTACGCACCTAGGATCAAACGTGAAAGTGAATAAATGAAGAAAACATGAGAAAATACCCGTTTTGCTTTCCATAACTTTAAACAAACTTTTTGACACCGAAACTTCTAAACTTTCTCAATTATCTTTAAAGTTGATCAACTGGATGTCATTAATGTCTTTTTGCAATTTTCTTAATACGTGAACCTCTTAACGGGTCAAAGAATCCAATCATTCACGACTTACTTAAGAACAAACAGGAGACCTTAACCATATATATATATATCATCCATATCAGGCCTCCCAATTATAGGCTCAATGCATGTCTGGCCCACACTGATTAGGGTATTTTTTTTCGCTGGACGTTAGCCCATTAACTCAAATCCTTTATCGAGATGCTTATTATCTTTAACCAGAACAAATTCGATTTGCTTAACTTTAAATTTATTAAAATCATAAAAGTGTAATCACTTGTTCAATCTTAAGAAAATTACTAACAATTATATTTGTAATAAGTCAACTTGAAAAATATAGGCTTTAAAATTCATCCACCAACTTAGTGATAAATGATTCCAGTTGTTATATATGACTCATATATATATATATGTGTGCAATCATGAATTTTCATAACGGAAACAAATTTTTTTGGGGAGTTTTCAAATGAGCTCACCTTAAGAGGCGATGTGTTTCTAAAGTAAAAAGGTGAAAACACAAGTTGAAGATAAGTGTGTGTTGGTGTAGTATTTTTTTCTTGAGGAAGATTTAGGGATGTCAATAGGCCCAGGTCGGACTAGTCCCAGACAGGTCGGGCTTATATATATTTAAAAAACAACAAAAATGATGTCGTTTTATAGTCACGGGCTGAACAATTTTAGCCCGTAGTTGGCTCATGGCTCAGTCAACTGGAAGGAATATGTCTCTGTGTTCAACCAAATAGTTAGTGATCCATTGAGGCTCGAGATGACTACTACAGACCGGAAAAAAATAATAATTCCACTTTTCTCTTTACTTCCATCCTATAAATATCCACTTTTCTCTTTACTTCCATCCTATAAATATCTAGTGACCACGCTCACATTAGGTAAAAAAGATAGTAGGTGTGGAGGACATGATCATCATGTTATTGGCTCACAAATAGTAAAAGCTCAATTCTGAAAAAAATTTTCAAAATAAAGGGATGCTTCAAGGAGAAACGAAGACTATATGAAGAATCAGTGTAAGGATGACTCACCTAATAGGAGCTCCAGTTCTATATCTAAAGGTAGAAAGACAATATTTTCAAGTGTGTGCAAATTGGATTTATAAGAAGGGACTATTCAAACATGTTGATATCATATGCCAACATATATGGATAGGTTTTTATTATACAAATCAAACAACTTTGGTACTATTTAATTGAGGGACGATAAAATATATATAAAAAAACAATATTAGATATAAACATTTTGATTACAAATATAATAAAAACAACATTACGGCGATAAAAGATGCATTCATTGTGATAAAAAGGTCAAGACTAGAAAGAAAATTCTAAAATTAATGGAGAGCACATTTGTAGCTAGAGGGGTTCTTATAATAGAGTTAGATGATGATAGTATTGTGTTATGACACATGATCACATCAGTGATCGAAGAATGATAAAAAAATTTAAGAGGAGCCTAATGAAATGTGTCAAACATTATAAGTTATTATGTAAGTTTGGAGTGCTTGGTCTCAGGTGACATTCAAGACGAGGAAGCAAAAAGATGGAAAGATTTGTAGACTATGTGCGCAGTGACATATAAGATCCTATTAAAGAGCGATTGTTAGGTGTATCTTAATACTTTGTGATATTTATCAATGATTTTTCAAGAAAACTCTGGGTATACTTCATGAAGTAAAAATCTAAGGCCTTTGTAAAGTTTAAACCGTAAAGCACTGATGTGAAAAATATACAGACAAAAAAATCAAGGACTTAAAGAGCAACTAATGATATTAAGAACATGAATTATACGAGGAGCATAGAATCAACAGTAAACAACATTTTAGAGAGCATAAACAAATCCATAAAGTGTTAGATGTTTTAGACTGGATATGGGGTCCTTAGAATCTTCTTGGTAGTATGACATGTTACCTCATCAACACATTATTGAATGGGAGAGTGGTACAGGAAATATAGATAGGAGATAAGGTAAATATATATCTCTAGATTGAAAACCTTTAATTATATGCACATTTTCGATGATGACAGGTCCAATGAAGTTAAAAAATTGTATGTTTATTGACTACCTTAAGGTAAGGATAGTGTTTGATGAACAACATATGTTGAAGCAAATATATAGAGGATCAACCTGAAGAACTCCTAAAAGAAGCTAAGGTTTGGAAAATAGATTAATATTAAAGAGAGGATAAGCAACGGGGATCCAACCACCATTTAAGATGCCATCAACTCCTAAAAGCAAGACAGATAGAAGGGACCTACGGCGGAGGATGTTGAGTCTGAATAAGAGCAGGACATGATGTTAAACATTTTTGTCCCTAAGATTAATTTTGTAAATTTTTCATTCAATGGATATTTATTAATTGTAATTTGATTTTTAAATAAATTATCGGTTACGTTACGTAATTTGATCCAGATAAAGATAATAAAGTGATTCAATAAATGATCTAAATCAATAGGTCGAAGTCTGGGTAAAAAATGGAATCAGATTATTATGAACTTAGTTCATATCGGCTTTATAATAAGGAAACCCGATATGGAAGATATATAAATAGGTTATAGTCTCCTGCAGTTGCTCATATATCAATCACGAGTATAAAGAATCTCTTACCCGTTAAGAAAGCTACTGTTTTGAGAAAACTGTAGAAAGATCTAGTCTGCGTCTCGATGAAGGATTCCCGTAAAAACGACAGTAACTTCGGGATCATTTCGGCTTTAAAAAGCTCGATTAAAGCTTTAGAACTGAAAATCATGTATTTCTATATTTCTCTATTTTTTTTTTACCCTTTTATGTTCGATCCGAATTACGTGACCAAGTATTACACATGAGATATAGCTCCCTCTTCCAAAGAGGAAGAAGCTTCTAGGATGTAAGTAGTTACAAATTGAATTTTTTAAATTTTATTTGATCATCTTGAATTTAAATTAAAATTTAATAAAATGTTAAAAGTTCAAATCGACTCGTCCACCTACATCAAAATAATGTGCTGCACTTGATCAAATGATAAAATGATTTTATTGTTGCTTACGTTATCCGTGATTTGAAAAATCTTAACCATAAACGTTTACAAAGCCAAAAGTTCATACATGAACATACTCTTCAAATTTTAAAGTTCGACAATACTCCAAAAGCCAAGGATATGGCTGAAACAGAGAGTCTCCAACCGAAACTCCACAACTCTCAGTCATCGGAAACAAACACTGATTTCACCCTCCGCATTTGGCCACCGTCTCAGCGGACGCGGGAAGCCGTGATCCGCCGCCTCGTCGAGACTCTCTCTTCTCCGTCTGCCATCGCCCACCGCTACGGAAGCCTCCCGGTAAATGACGCAACTTCTACCGCAAAAACGATCGAGGAAGAGTCGTTCTCCGCGGCAGCTTCCGCTGCTGTCGTCTCGGAGGAAGAGGACGAGATCCGTCGCGGGATCGAGATTCTTCAGGTTTATTCGAGAGAGATCAGCAAGCGGGCTCTTGAAATGGTGAAGGCGAAGGCAATGGACAGAAGAGATGGTGTGGGTTCCAGTGAGGGAACCTCTCTGTCTTGATTACATTTCGGATCTTTGTTTTGGGTTGTTCTTAGATTTCTTTGTTCTGGATTTGATTGGCGTTTTTGGTATTAGTCAAGTTTGATTCGGACTCTTTTGGCGGGGCATGTGTTTCAGATGCTAGCATGAATAAGAAAAAACAAGAAAATTCGTTTGATGTTCATGCGACATTGTTGTGAGCTCAGATGTTTGGTTCCATAATGTGTAAGCATTGTCTCACTTTAGTTGGATCTAAATTAGCTGTTCAAATTCCCTAACCAGAGAAGGTGTGTTGAAGAGGGTTAAGTTGATATGGAAATTTGAACGTGTTTGCATATAAATGACTCGGGAAATGATGCATGAGACTCAGAGTTGGTTATAAGGAATGTTACTGATAATAGCTTGAATAGGTAAAACATGTCCTTTTCCTTTGTTTTCCCAGTGGGTTTCTGTTTGGTTTATAGAACTAAAAATGGAGTTGAATTCATATGCAAATTCCGAATTCCCTGCAGTTCCAACTCTATCAATTTTAAGGTTGGTCAAGTTGATGTTATAATTCGAGTAATCTAAACATGTTATGTTTCAAACTTTTGAGTAATACAAGATTCATTTATAAATTCATTAATTCTACAAAAATTGGGGCAAGCAATATCAGTTTAGTTTATGGAATCGAATTCTATCCATTCTTCCATACTTATGGTGTTTCAAACATATGGCAAATTCATTCTTCAAAATAAAAATTCAGAACGACAGATTGTAATTGCTAATCAGAATTATAATATTATGGAATTGAAACTTTCAAGGTCGAGTACATTCTAAGATTTGATTTTCATTGTTAGAAACAAGAAGGTCCATTAAAATAAAAAGAAAATCACAGTAGAGGATAAGATTCACAAGAAACATATATAAAGTCTATAGTTGTTGATGATCGTCGACTCTTTAAGCATCCACCAAACCTATCCTTATCCAATCTGACTCATACATGACACGATAATCATAATATTATAATCTACAGTTCGCCTCTCTCTTTCGCTCGCCTACCATCTAACAGCTTTCGCTCCGATTTGGCTTGGAAGAAACAAAGACCTGGGAATAGTTGGCGACCAACATAGAACATGAATAGCACAGAACAACTTAACCCCAGATTGTTTTTCATAATTTTAATTAGGATATATAAGATTCCACCTAGTGATATGTGGCACAGTTATATACCTGATCATCTTCAAGGCATGGAGTCCAATCATTAGTTGCAGGATTGCCTCTGTAACCTGAAACCAGTATACTTGATCCACTGCCATGCCCTCCTGTCAACTGAAAACCATTTCCTTTTTCATTATCTTCTGCAACCATCCTTATAAACCCACTTCCTGTCTGTTCCATGACAAGAAAGATATCAACAGAAGTCAGTCCGAGGACGCTGTAGAAACGAAAGACTGAATCTTTGCGAAAAAAATAATAAAAAAGGAAAGGCAAAAGGGGTAATTAAGCATAAGATTGAACCGTGTGATGCTGCTTTTCAATGGAGTCAAGCTGCTTGTAGTACTGAGTCTCAACAAACTCATCTTGTACAATATTCGTTCCTTCTGATAAAACTACAACCTGCAATATGAGAAGCGGCAAATTGTTTGAAAAAGAAAACAACAGTAATAAACAAGCTGAAGACAGATTTGGGTACTTATTACAGAAGATTGAGATTGAAGAAACTGAAGTTTGTCAAGCTCAGGAATCGGGGTTTGATCGTCGATAGATAGAGAAGTGGTTGACAGCGTTTCTGCGTCTGATTCACTTCTGCTAGGCTTGGTGGGTCGTTTTGGGGCCATAGAATCGAAGTGAGCTTTAACTTGATTTGATATCTGGACTTGTTGATCTGCACCCAGAACCTCATCGCTCCGACTTGGCTTGGTCATCGTCACTTGTCCCACCATTTAGGTTTATGTTATGTCCCTTTGCTCTCTCTTGTGTTCTATTCTTACGAGTTGCTAATTTTCAGTAATACAGGTGACAGAAAACCGACGGTAGAAAGTCAAAAACCAGGGGCAGGAGCTAATACCGAAAGGCTAAAGAGTCTGGAATTTTATGGTGGGCCTTAGATTGGGCTAGAGTACTTTATGGACTTGCTGCCGGCACTCCAGAGTGTATGTGGCTTTCTTGCCTTTAGTTATTGGGTGTCGTAGTCGTGTAATTGCTTTACGAGCGGCTTTCTTGCCTTTGTTTATTGGGTGTCGTACTCGTAATTGCTTTAAAGAGTTTTTAATGGGATCGTAAGCCCTCTCAGAGGTCACTAGTTTAGTGGCTAGAGCGATTCATTTATACTATAAATGAAATTAAATTACGTGACAATTTAAAGTTAATCAAACCAGCTATTAGCATAGTTTAAATTGATTTAAATTTTTAAATTTTATTAGTTTTATTAAAATTTTAAATAAGATATCCTATCATCTTTTAGATTTTCAATGCATAATGTTTTTATATATTAAAAGAAAAATTAATCCAACCTTTTAAAAAATATTTGTTAATAAAATGATAATCTAAGTAGACTTTAGTAGCTATTGTGAAAAAATAAATTAGATTTAATATTTAAATACGTCAATTAAAATTATACCAAATACAATCATTTAATCACTTTCTTTTTACAAAATAAAATTATGTAAATGTAAGGTTGTAAATTTATAAAACGGACAATTTAAGAATTATGTATATGAGAGTAATATATATAAATTTATCTATTTTTGCTAAAGATCAAGAAAGCTGACGGAAGTCTAAATTTTTTTAATTAAAAAAAATACCGTTTTATCCAAAATAGCCGGGTGGACTACGGCCCAGCTCATTCACATCCTTATAAATGTCAACTAGATTGAATCTATTATTAACAAATTATTATGTATAATTTATTTAATAACTTTTGAATATTAAAGTTATTAATTCTTCTAATTTGATATTGTGTATTTGACAATTATTTAATTACAAAAATTTGTGGTTGTTATTTAATGACTATTAGTGGTCGTCATTATTATAAATAATAAAAATATTAATTAGATAAAAGTAATTACTAACAAATATTAAATAATAAATAAATAACCAATTATATTAATTAATGAAAAAGTTTAATTAAATGATGGACATGCAGTTGACATCATTGTTCTGCATTGATGCATAAAAACTCATTGCCAAGTTTAAGTACCTGTTCTTTTATACTCCTGATCCTGGTAAATTATGATCTGCAAGTCAACTCAAGTCTTCCATTTCCAATATTACTACCTTGACATGTACATGTATGTACCAATTATTGCTGCTGATAAGGTATCCCACCTCTGAAACTAGAGCCATACTCATAGATTCAACCAAGTCCCATGGAGAAGTTCAATTTCTGTAGCATGTTCTACTCTTTGTGTCTCCTCCATTTCTTTCCTCTTCTGCTTCTTTCTTCAGCTTCAAGTCCTACAAACAAGTACTTCATCAACTGTGG
>JANQBM010000222.1:4525293-4544853 GCA_025594535.1 Erythroxylum domingense
TGTATACTAAATTTGTTTCTGATTTTGTGTTAGCTGTTTGTGATCAAAGGTTTGCTAATTGATGAATATTGTTATCAGGTTGGAGACATGCTTAGCATGGTCTTCTTAAAAGCTTTAATTAGGATCTTGAAAAAAGGCGTGCTCTCTCAGGAAGAAAAGTCTGTATCTTCAACTTCAAACACGCATGTAATTCCATTTCATATGTCGATTTACAAATTTCGCAGGAATTTTAGTCACGATCTAAACTTCGATCTACTATCAATAAGATGTATATATTAATTATATGTTAACGAAGCCTTATGGAATCATCCGTAAACACATTAGTTTCAAAAGCCCACAAGATGTTCTGATTTGTTCGCCTTGCTAAGTTCCTGTTAAGGCATTAGCACGCGTCAAGTCACACTTGATCCAGCGCAGAAGACTTTCGTTGAACATTCGTATGTGCAGTGAGCAAAGTAAATTTGGGATTTAGAATTACAACTAGGGGTGGGAAAAAACTCAGAAAAAATCAAACCTACCTGTAAAATCAAAGAAATTGGGTCAAATCGAACTAAACCGATGTGATGGATGGTCGGTTCAATTTTGAATATTAAAAAATCGATTATATCGGTTCGGGTGTGGTTTAGGTAAAAAAAATTTCAAACCTAACCGAACCAAATCGATCAACTAAAAATAAAAAAAATTTATATTTTGTTATACTTCTAACTCTAGGTATATAAGGTAAGTTTGTAACTTTGCAAGTATGAGAATCACTCAATAGGTCCTAAAATGAAATAAAAATGTTGGACATATACTAAAATTGACCTACATTTTAAGGCCCAAAATTAGGGCCCAAATCGATTGAAGTAACCGAACCGCAAGACAAACCGAATTTTCGGTTTCATCTGACATTCGGTTCGGTTCGATTTTTTAGGACAAAACTGATTATTCGATTCGATTCGATTCAACGGCCAAAAACCGACTGAACCAAACCGTGCCCACCTATAATTACAATACAAAATACAGAGGACAAATACTCTGATCCAACCTGTTTTATTGATTTTTATTCACATATTTATATGAAATTCGTACGAATGTATAGATAAAAATTAATAACACAGTTGTTTATACCAAAGTATGGAAAGTATGGGAAGGTTAAAAAATCAATAAAACTGTACGTAAATTTTGCCAGAGGATAGAAAGCGTGATTCCACCCATCACATCACCGAAGCTGAAAATAACTAAAAATTGACAATACAATATCAAGTTACAGCCCAACTCTTCTAAGACACTAACATTTACAAAATGTACCACGATGTGTCAGTTCAAACAATCTATCCAAGTTGAACTTGCCGTTGTCGAAACTGTTAGCTCAATTGTCACTAATCCTCGATGATAGCCAACTGTGCAGTGTCAATGTCAATCTTGCAAGAGAAGGACAGCAGAAACCTAATCACAATGCCATATTCAGGCCATTCCGAAAAAAAGGTTCGCATATGCGAACATGAAGAAGATCCTCCCCCTCAAGCACACATCCCTCCTCCCATTCAACATATTTATAGCGTAGCCATTAGAGGATACACTGGATAAGACAAAGGGGACATGGATTTTACCTGGCCAGTCGAAGACCCAATTGAAATTGCCGAAGGGGACATAACCATGGTGCAAGGGGAATACGAGATGGACATTGAATTATCGAACACTTTCAGGGGAAAATTCGACAAACAATGGGATAAGATATCAAAAACGATTTTTACTTGATCAATTTCGTTGAATTAGATGATTAACATCAAGCTTTAACCAACGGACCTTGGATCATTGCTGGGCATGCGCTCTCAGTCCAACCATAGACTCCTACTTTCTGACCATCGTCCAACAAGATTATGCACATTGTGGTATGGGTTCATTTTCCCGAATTGTCGGTGGCCCGCTACCACCCCTCCATTATGAAAGCACTAGGTAACCTAATCGGGAGGACGGTAAAGATAGACGACAACACCCAACACTCTCAAAGCGGTTAATTTGCGAGGGTGGCTGTCGATATTAACATCAACTCGCACCTCCGATCGATTATTGAACTTGACGGCGAACTAATTAAAGTCGCCTATGAGGGATTACCGTCAATTTGTTTCTCCTGTGGCACAGTTGGCCATGGAGCCTCCGCATGCCCGACCCAACACAACACAAATTCGAACACACTCAAGCTTATCGGTGAGAAGAGAATATATGGACTCACCGAACCCAGACAAGACCAGCTAGTGGCCACTCTTCCTACGACGATGTACAGTCCGTGGATCCAGATACAGAGGAAAACGTGCAGACCTCCAACCCGAGCAACAGCTATCAGAAGCGACATGCAAGGCCACACCTAACACGGACCATCGCAGGGCTCGAGGTATGAGCCTCTGACCGACGTTAATAGAGGAACATTGAAGGAAGCAGAACGTTTAGAAACTGACAACTGAAGAAGGGAGCAGACGGTAGCTGCCATCCAGCCCCAAACCAGACTTCAACCCACCCCGCATCACACTGCTAGAGCCCATGTTATAACCGGGCCATAGGATCTTGGGCCAAGCAGGCCCACTCGCCAACAAATGTTATCCAGACCACCAACTGCCAGCCCACTGTCCACAATAGCCCAACCCAAGCCACTCTAGCAAATTACAGATAAGTCAAAGATGACAGCATCAAACACGCGACCCACGCCTCAGCATGTAACCATAACCGTCCCATCATATACCGAACCGTTGATGCAAGACCAATCCATCACGCGAGCCATGCTCGAGGACAACGGATGCAGAATCATGGAGGAAGATAAGAGAACTGATAATTGTATCCTCCCTTCCCACTCAGCACTTACCGAACATATTTTACCACCATCTAGGACACCTGATAATGATAAGGAAATGATGGAAGAAGATGCGCAAGCTTTTGTGCCGGATACCCAAATAGAGGAGACTACACAAATTTTACAGACAAACCCATCCCAGGTTTTGGAGGAACACACAGTAAACACTCATGATTATTAGTGTTTACTCCAGATTTTTATCCTTTGATATGTTGATTTTCGTATGGACCTACCAAGGGGCTGGAAGTCAAACTTTCAATCCCATTTTAAAGAACTACATACGGGTTTATAAACCCCTACTCGTAGTACTGGTGGAACCAAGAATTAGCGGAACCCGAGCGATGAAGTTTATTAGAAGTCTGGGTTTTGATCACTCCTTCCGAGTCGAAGCAAAAGGATTTTCGAGAGGCATCTGGTTACTATAGAACGCTATTATATCCGTTCGCATTCTTTTAGCTCATCAACAATTTATGCATACGAATATCGAATGAGATCATACTTCCTTTAATTTCACAACCATTTATGCTAGCCTCCAAATGACCCTTCAACACTTCCTATGGAATTCTCTAAACAAAATTGCTAAAATCACCACCAAACCTTGGCTTTTGGGAGGCGACTTCAATGCCAAGCTTGAGAGTAAGGATAAATGCGTAGGATCCACGCTACAGTCCATAGTCAATACCAAATTTTGAGATTGCGTCCGATGTTGTCAGCTTCATGACCTAGGATATATAGGACCCAAATATACTTGGTGAAGAGGCCAGATTCTCGCTCATCTTGACCGTGTTTTCTGCTCGACCTCATGGCAGTCCACTTATCCGAACACTTCAGTTACCCATATGTCTTTTTTGAAATCGGATCATCACCCTCTTTTGGTATCTATCTAACAACGCATGCATTCTACTTGGACCACTAACTCTTTCAACTTCTAGTTAGCTTGGTTAACGCAGGACAACTTCAGTCAATTTGTCAAAGATAGCTAGAAGCCCACCATGGAAGATTTTAATGAAGAGCTCTGACACTTTATAGACCAATTACAGAAATGGAACCGAGATAATTTCGGTAACATCTTTTATAGGACAAAGAGACTCATGGCTCGACTGAAACTCCGAACAACACCTTTGCAAGGAGCTAGAACAAGTCCTTTGCCAAGAAGAACTATATTGGCACTAACAATTGCGTTGTCAATGGATAAGCCATGGGGATCGAAACACCAAGTTTTATCATGCAATAACGACTACCAAAAGAAGACGAATGAGAGTGACTTCACTGATAGATGAACAGGGCTCCATGGTGTCAGACACAGATAAAATCACGAGCATCACAACGTAATTTCTCGAGAAACTTTATACGAACGATTTGCAGACAGCTCAGGAAATCCCTACCAAAGGATATTTTCCTCTGCTCTCACACACAACAATGAATGCCTTGTCAAATCCTATCAACACTGAGGAAATAAAATCAGCCTTTTTTGAGATGGCACCGAACAAAGCTCCGGGATATGACAGACTCATTGCCTTATTTTATCAATCCCAATGGGACATAGTCAGACCCGCGTTGATTTCTTTTATTCAGAAAATCTTTCGGCATGAAAAATGGGAATCTGAGATAAATCGCACTATCATGGTTCTTATATCAAAAATCCCATCCCCTACGTCGATCACTCAATTCAGGCCAATAGCGTTGTGCTCAGTGATTTACAAAGCCTTCACTAAAATTATCATCAACCGACTTAAAGCACACCTAGACGACCTCGTGGCTCCCATTTAATGCAGCTTTGTTCTAGGACATTTGATTACAGACAATATCATTATTGTCTAAGAAGTTATTCACATCATGAAAAGGAGAAAAGGCAACAAAGGGATCATGGCAATAAAAGTGGATCTAGAAAAAGCTTATGATAGACTTTCTTGGGATTTTATAAAAGATACGCTGCACGATGCTAGACTGTCGGACTCTCTGATAAATCTTATTTTAAAATGTATCTCCTTGGTCTCAATGCAAGTGATATGGAATGGCAAGCTCAATGAACCATTCCTTCCCACGAAAGGTATCAGACAGGGTGACCCCATTTCGTCCTACATCTTTGTCCTCTGTATGGAACGCCTTGGTCACTTGATTAAAACTGCTGTGTCCCTAAAGAAATGGAAGCTTATCAAATTAAGTAGAAGAGTGCTTGCTATTTCACACCTGTTCTTTGCGGACGACCTAATTCTTTTCACAGAAGCATCCATGAACCAGGTACAGGTGATTCGAGACATTTTGAACACTTTTTGCGCAGCCTCGGGACAACGAATCAGTTAGGCCAAATCACGATATTTTTTCTCCCAAAATATTCACCACTCTAAGACTCGTTTGCTCAGTAGAGATTTAGGCTTTAAACAACCGCATGACTTGGGACGTTACTTAGGAGTGCCCATCCTGCATGAAAGAGTTAACAAGAAATCCTACCAGCATATACTAGATAAGGTCCAACAACGTTTGTTAGGATAGGCGGCCAACCTTCTATCACTCGCAGGGAGGAGCACCTTGATTTAATCAGTCATAGCGGCCTTTCCCATCTATACCATGCAAACGGTTCGTCTGGCTCGTAAGCTCTACAACGATTTGGAGAGAATAATGCGACAATTCTTATGGGACGATAGTAATGGCACGAGGAAGTTAAATTTGGTCAATTGGGATACAATCTGCCAACCCAAAGAAGCGGGAGGACTCAGCATTAGGAAGATTAGAGAAACCAACGACGCCTTACTTGCAAAACTAGGATGGTCATTGATCTCTAAACCTCAAGCATATGGGTACAGATCCTCTCTGATAAGTACAACTTTCATGCTATTACCATGCCCAGTGAACTACCAACAACTGGTGGTTCAATGGTTTGGAAGAGTATTAAGGCTACCTAGCTTCATGTTCTTAAAGTGAAATGGTGAAATTGAGACAGAGCTAGGACCCGTTTCTGACTGGATCCTTGGGTTGAAAATTTGGGGTCTCTTATTGCCTATACAATAGAGCTGGTCCCACCTTCAGACTTAGATCGGCGGACATACAATTTTGTGGACATTGCAGGACACTGGAATTAGGAAGCATTCACCCACCTTCTCCCTCCCTCAATTTGCTTGTCCGTAGCACGGATTCTACCTCCCAAAGCCTCTCTAGGTCCCGACAAACTAATTTGGGATATTGCGGAAACGGGATAATTCACCACAGCTTCAACCTATTATATGATTATGAACCATAAGGGAAGGCCTTCCAACTCTTTATGGAAATAATTTGGTAATGGAAGGGGCCGTAAAGGATCCGATCCTTCCTATGGCTCTTCGGGCATGACCATTTACTGTTAAATCAACAACGAGTTTGTAGACATCTAACCACTGATGTCGCTTGCCACTATTGTCATTATGAAGAATCCTCACTTCATATAATGCGAAAGTATATATGCGCCTGCACCTTGTGGAATGCGTTCCCTCCTCAGGTCATCGCTTCATACTTTTTTACCTTTCAAACCCAGGAATGGATCCTTATTAACCTCCAAATTCATTGAAAGGTAAGGGGCTTAGATTGGTCAACCATTTTCGGATTTGACTTGTCGGTTCCTATGGTCATGGAGAAATAGGGCCCTGTTCGAGGCACAATTCTCTTGGCCAACTTCTCCGGTGGAGATCGTTTTGGCGTATATCCATAAAATCAAAATGGCATCAGGATGGCAAGAAAGAGCCCACAATGGAATTCGAACTCGGATTGAATAGCTTATCAGCTAGAGCAAACCTCCTCCTGGCTGGATCAAATTAAATACGGACAGATCATGCAAAAGTTCTTCCTTTACGGCCACAATAAGAGTCCTTCTTCGAGACAGCTCAGGTGCCTGGCTTGGAGGCTTTATTCACTACATAAGACGATGCTCTCCTACCTCAGTTGAACTCTGAGGAGTTCTATCTGGTCTTCAGCTTGCATGGCAGAGGGGATATCGCAGGATTGTCTTAGAAGTGGACTCTTTACCAGTTATAAACATTCTGTCTTCCCCATATATACGTTCAATGTCCCTCGATCTCCTATTCCTCGGCATTAACGAGCTTTTAACCCGGAACTGGGTCCTTCGACCATGCCACATTCATAGGGAGGGCAACCGGTGTGCAGACTGGCTGGCCAATTTTACAACTCAGTTTGAGCTTGGGAGTATTTCTTTAGAGCATACACCCGTAGGGTGCAGCTCAATCCTCTTAGAGGATATGTCGGGGATTTGTTTCCAACGACTAGTTTTGTAATTTTTTAGTTTTTATTCCCTTTTATGTAAAAATGTCAATCTTGCAAATTCTGCCAATCATGCACAACTCTATCCATGACAACGCGAATTTTTTTTAGAATTTAAAAAATTATTAATAAAAAGGAAATATTAACAGCAATAAAATATTAACAGCAGGAGGGTCTTCCACGTGGAACAGACCATTTTGACACTAACAACAAAATGAAAACAAAACAACCAAACATGGTTGGTGTGAGTGGTTCAACACTCTCATCTCTTAACCAGAGGTCTCAAGTTCGAGCCCTGAGAATGGAAAAATCTGTTTGGCCAGCACTTTATTCCTTACGGACTGACTCAGTGTGAGCGGAGATTAGTCTTAGTGTGGATGGCTTAAAGGTGCCTTCCCATAGTTGGGACCCTCCTAAGACACCTCGTGGGCTAACAAAAAAAAAAAACCAAAACGACGACATTCATAAACAACTAACACAAGGTCGTTTAACAATTAGGGTATAACAACCCCTCACTTTCCCGAGACCTTGAGAAGTTTCTCGAATTAGGAAGGAGATAGCGATGGTAAAATGCTGGAAATTGAAGCTATCGATTTGTCTCCCCGGAGGTCTTCTACGAGTTACTTTGCATTAAGAAGAACTCAAGCTCTGGTAACATACTCTACTACAAGATTACGATGTCTTTTAGCAATTAGAGCATAAAATAGTTTCCCATCTCTACAGACTCTACTCTAGGTTTTCCTCTTTCCAGTGAAGGTCAAAGGGGACGATCATTATTCAGGTAATCTTCTCAATTCAATATGTTCTCTTCCTTTATAAATATGGGTCTTCACAAATAACCTTCTATCTGTTGATAACAGGTACTCAGCAACAATCCGTGTAGAGCATCTTAAAAGAAGTTTATCTAAGAAAACCCCCTCTTTTCCACCAAGTAAGCTCGTAAAACTAAAGCTTCAATATTTTCCGTAGATGAAGTGTTGAACTGCTAGTATTTCTGAATTGATATGCTCTGTTCTGATTTTGAATCCCTAGATGTATGAAGTAGTTTTGAGAAAGCTAATACTTCAATATTTTGTTAGATTAATTTTAATAATTAATGTGACCTATATTACTTTAATTGTTTCTAATATAAAGGTGGGCCCAAAATATAGTTATTGGGTTGGTTAAAGGTAATTAGAATCATTAGGGTTAATAAACAATTAACCCTTCCCTCTCCTTTTCGTAGAAGTTACGTTAAAAAGATATCAAAGAATAGAGGTTCTTGCACCATTGAGAGAACAAAGAAAAGTAAGAAGGTGAGAGTGGATAAACTTTTACGTAAAGAAGGAATTCACAAACAAGAAAAGATTACACGAGATATGGATTCAGGTATGTCTTGGTTTATTCATCGATCCATAAAAGTTTCTCACAATTAGTATCAAAGCCTATTTTTTATTGTTTGTGTTCGTGTATGGCATGTTGTTTTCTGTATTGTAATAGCATGATTGGAAAAATTTTCCCATTCATTTTCGACATTGGTTTTCGGTGGATTCAGTGGTGTCATCGTATTTCTTGTGATTTCCCAAATCATTAATGTTTCATGGTTGAATAAAAGCGAGTTTAGAGATGTTTTAAAGATTGGAAACGATACAATCATTATTAATTGTATTTACGGTTGTTGAAAAGAAACAAAACTGAAACATATGATTTTGTTCTTAACTTCCTATAACTTTTTGATGAGTTTAGCCTGAAAAATTCGAGTTTTTTGTTTCAATGCCTGTAAAAGACATGTTTCTATTATAGGTTTAGAGTGAGATTAACATCTGTAGAAAGAGAAACGAAAGTAAACAAAAATGGTGTTGTTTTGACCACCGAATAAGAACATGGTGGATGTCCTTAATGCTGGCTCAAGTCAAGTAAGGATTTTGGAAAGGCATTGAAAGAAGAATCCATGAAAGAAGATTGTAGAATAATTAAAAAAAAAACCAGAGTAGGCAGATGTTTGGAGGAAGACTTCACGCGCCCCATCTGACGATGAAGGAGCAGCGTCTGGCACGTGTAGTGCACGCGTCAGATGTTGCATTAAACCTGACAGACATCTGACACTGCAGTGCACACTCTAGACGGGCTTCCTAGGCCTAAAAATCATTATTTGGCCTGATTTTTTGACCTTTGGGCCATTAAAGCATAAGCTTGAGTTATATTATGCACATTTAATTATTAAGTAATTAAATTATAGACTTTAACCCTAAGTAAAATAATTCTGGGATGAGACATAATGGATTATTTAATTCCTAATTGATTTATTTTCTATGCATAATATAATTTTGAAAAATCAGTGCCATATTATATGTTTTATTTGGTACTTTGAATATTTTATATTATGCAATGTTTGAAATTAAATTTTTCTACTATATGTTGAATGTGCTACATGATATAAGGGTAATTTAAAATAGTTTGTTAGTCACCAAAGTGACTAAACTAATTAAATTAAAAAATTTCAAGTACAATAATTGTCCAATTAAATGTTTATTGCATAGAAAGCTTGTTAGTCGCCAAAGTGGCCTAACTTGAAATTTTTAAAACATTTAATTGTGAATGTTTCAATTGTTAATATTGATATGATGCTATTAAAATGAAATAAAAGCTTAACTGAAAAATTGAGATTATTAATTATAATGCTAGGAGGTCACCTAAAGGTGGACCATTGCTTATAATTAATAATATTAAAGAGACTTTATCAACGTATTTGGTTAATATGATTGTATATCCAAAGATAACATGCATGTTGACTAGAATATGATTGATTGTCTATTATAGTGAACTATATTTGCATCATGATAGGTTACAGCTATGCATTTAAATTTCACCCAAAGGAAAATTTAAATGCACAATCAAAGTCTATTATTAGTTTGAATCTATTTAGATCTACTCAAAGTATTAATGCCTGAGTTATATGTTGTATTTGCAGCATCTTTTAAATTGTTCACCTTAGGAAATGACTTGATCAAGTTTAATGGTCTGAACTAGGCGGATTGGTTCGAGTAAATCCAGTTCCAACTGGGTGTAATGGATTTGGATTTGGATTTGGCCATAGTTTCAGATGCAAGGCTCACAGCCATAATTGAGACTAATTCTAAAGCTGACAAGTCTTATTATGAGGCATAGGAACGATCTAACAAGCTGAGTTTGAATTTGATGCGAATGACAATCGCAGAAAATGTGAAGCCATCAACGCCTAAGATGGATAATGCAAAGGAGTTCATGTTAAAGCTTAAAGAATACTCCCAATCTAATATAGCTAACAAGTCCATAGTAGGGACTTTAATGAGTGAGCTAACGACTAAGAAGTTTGACTAGTCACAGCCCATTCATGACCATGTAACTCATATGTCAAACCTAGCTACAAAGCTGAAATCTATGGGTATGGATGTGAGTGAGTCATTTCTAGTACAGTTTATTATCAACTCACTTCCTCTTAAGTTTGGCTAGTTCCAGGTGAATTATAACAATATTAAAGAAAAATGGAACCTTCAAGAAATTAAGGCCATGTTGGTTTAGGAGGAAGGGAGATTGAAGAAAATGAATGAGCACTCCGTTCATCTCACATTTCATATAGGAGCTAGTAGCAGCAAGCACAAACCAGGAAAGAAAGGTAAAGATAAGGACAAAGCTCTCAACAAAGTAAAGGAGGGTCGAATCCATAAAGACAAGAGGTGCCACTTCTAAAAAAAGCCTAGTCACTTCAAGAAGGATTGCCCTAAAAGAAAGACTTGGTTCAAAAAGAAAGGTACATACTATGTTTCAGTATGTTTTGAATCAAATCTTATTGAAGTGCCTAATAATACCTAGTGGTTCGATTCTAGTGCTACTACTCATATGTCACATGTAGCGTCCCATTACTATGGGGTACATACCAGAACACCTTGAGGATATTCCAGTACATAACCTATGATAATGGGGCGTTACGTTTAATCATAACATTCACTTAACATGGCATCATCATTTTTTTCTTTATAAGGCATCATCAAGAAAGTCACAATATTTAAAACTAAAATTTTCCACTTTTCATTTCGTAAATTTGAATGTAATACATTAAAGCTTTTGGATAATTGTACACGTACATTATTATAACCTATTACAAAATAAGCTACATGAAAGAGGAGATACACAAAAAGATCTATCTGAACTTCCAATCTCAGATGACCAACCTGTGAGCCATTTTCTTCACAAAAGTATAAGAATTATGCTTCTTGTATGGTCTATCAATAGCAAAAGTCCTCCCTCAGTCCTGAAATGTCAACGTGCAATTTTGGGTGAGTTTTACAAACTCGGATGAGGTACCCATCATTAATGGTTCACTCAATTCATGCAACACATCAAACATGTAGACATATAACTCACATCTTTGCATTTTTGCATAAAGCATCACATATCACTTTCGGGACAATTATACCAAACATTTCATTCATACAAAAGTACACATATCAATTGTAAATGCAATACATATGATTTAGTTTCATTTGTTACTTTGTTGTGACCGAGTACCTTTTTTTTCTAGCTCATATCTCTTAGTAGATACCGAGCTGTATCAAATAATATCCCATATCCCTTAGTGGATACTGGGTACATGCACAACTGAGCTAAGGTCTCTTATCATGTTATGAGTTTTAAGCTCTTTTACTAGCGACTCCGGTCACAACCAACTTTATCTTTCGTACATTCCTGAAATGAAATGCATCTCACACATCCATTCACTCATTGTTTTCAATTAGTCACATTCACAGTCAAAACTCAATCATCTTCGGACCTTAGTCTGGCATTCAACAAAATTTGTTGAGTAACATTTATTTCTTCACATTCACATACAAGGAGCACTTCAAATATCACATTCGTTCATAAGAAACATCAAACCTTCATTGTCCGGAATCAACACAATCAATTTCACATTCTTAAGATATTTCAAACATAATCTAACACAACAATTAATTGAGTGAGACCATCTAGGTTACTCACAGATTGTTCCGAAGCTATTGCCTCAAAGTTCCGACAACGTCTAGATGTTGACGTTGCAAATAATCCTCTATATCAAGCAAAATACATATATCACACTTTAGCAAAATTATAAGTATTCATTTATGCACATTTATGAATATGAAATATGTACAATGCATGTTCAAGACAATCCCAGGTATCTTTCCATGATCAGTATAATAATGAAAATGAAGTAATTCGAGGATACTTTCTCTAGAAAATTGTTCCCCATCGTCTTAAGTTTCTAATGACACTAAGACCATTCAATTTAGTTTAGTATCCCAAAAGATATACTCCAAATAGATTCGGACTATTCTCTAACTGTAACAGTACCTTTTACTCAACTTCAATCCAGAAATTGAAATCCTTAGAGACAAATTTAAACTTTTATTTCTTTGTACAAATTGTATCCCTATGTCTCTAGTTTATTCCAATTCAAACATCATTCCATTCGGATCACTATAGATCAAGAAATCATCAAAATACCGAAGCATGGTCAATAAAAAAGACCACTCCTTAAAACGTCTCTTAGGTCGCGATCACCTGTGTTTCATCTCTCCTTCAAGATTGTCTATGTTTCATCTATCATTCAAGATCGTCTGTGTTTTGTTTCTCCTTCAAGATCATCTGTGTTTCGTCTGTCCTTCCAGATCACTCATCTTAAAATTCTTTTCTATCTCTATTTTTCAAGTCAGTTTTGTATGACCATTACGACCTAGAAAATGAGGTTTTCTGGCAATTCCTTCTTCTAAACAAATGTTCATCTATATCTTAAGTTTCTAAAAAACCTAAGTTCATACAAATTTGTTCCGTATTCTGAAAGTTACACCTAAAATACTACAAACTATTCTTATACCATGACAACTCACAGTTCTCAACTTCAAGCCAAACTTCAAGGCCCTTAAAGATAGAATTAAAATTCACTTCCTTTATGAAAATTGTATCCATATATCTCTAGTTTAATATACATTAAAAATCGTCCCATTTAGACATCTATAGATCAAGATATGGCCAAAACACATATGCATGTTCAGTGAAAGCACTCTATCTAGTGCATATTTAACTTCAATATCACTCTACTTTGTCTCAAACTATAATCCTACTTCTCTCATTTAACTCACTACCATTTAGAGCATGATCTCTTTACTTTTACACAACACCCACGTTAAAACACATATATGAGAATCGATGATCAATCATCAAATTTCTCATCATATATGTTCAATTTAACACTACCCATTAAGATTAAAGCTTAACTTACTTGCTTTACTCTTAGGTTTCTTCAGAAACACCAAGGAACCCTAATCCTCCATACTCATGATCATCAACTTTTTAGGGTGGATTAGATTAGGCTTTTGAGACAAGAAGAAGAAAACAACAAGATGAGAGTAGTAAAGAAAGGTAAGAATAAGGTTCACTTTGATGTAGAGATGAAGAGTGATGAACGAAAAGAAGAGAAGAAAAGAAAACCTGTTTTATCCAAATGAAAAATAAAAATAAAGATAGTCTTGTAAGAGAAGTTACGAGAGTGTGAGGTGTGTGGCATGTGGTGTGGCAAGTGACACATATCACTTTCTTATGGTCTCTCTTTGGTCTTTTATTTAATTAGTCAATTTGTCTCCAATTTTCAATCCAAATTTTCTCCCAATTTTCAATGAAACTTGTCATTAAATCTTAATGAGACATATTAAAATTTCTACTGCCATTTAACATTTATTTCTACCACTATTCATCAATTGTTTTGCCACTTGGCATTTTTCCTAGTAAAAAAATACCCCTAAACTTCAGAAAATTCTCAAATTTTCTCCAAAACTTCTAAGTCAATATATATACTCTCCAAATCAATTTTTAACACATATAATTCACAACTCCAAATATAATCACATTTATAGATCAATTATACCCAGAAAATTTCAGTAAATGCATGTACAATTATTTTCATGTGCAAAAATTCAATATTCAAATGTATGTGCATATCATATAATGCATGAGCAAGAAATATATTTTCTATTCTTTCAGTAATCTCTTATAATTACTATTTTAGCCTCAACATAGGTAACAGGATGTTACAACATGTTCAACAGGGATTTCTTTCAATCTAAACTATAAACGGAACTGAAAAGTTTTTATATATGGGAACATAATGAAGGCACGAATAGAGGGCATTGGGACGTACAAATTGATCTTGGACATTGGGTGTTACCTGAATCTAAAAAAGTGTCTTTATGTTCTTAAATGTGCTAGAAATTTAGTTTTTGTTGCAAAGTTGGATGTTGTAGGATTTCAATTTAAGATTGGAAACGGTGTTTTTTCATTGTATAAACATAATTACTATTATGGTTCTGGTACTTTAATTGATTGTTTATATCGTTTCAATCTTGGTGTTGATTTTATTGCACAAAATGAATGTTATGTCTTTTTGTGGCATAAAAGATTAGGTCATATATCTAAGGAAAGGGTACAAAGGTTAGTGAAAAATGGAATCTTACCTCTATTGGATTTTGTTGACTGGGATATATGTGTGCATTACATTAAAGGCAGGCAAACCAAATATATATCAAAGCATCCAGCCATAAGAAGTATCAAATTGCTGAAATTAGTACACACTAACATTTATGGTCCTTTCGACGTTCTTTCTTGGGGCGGCAAAAAATATTTCATTACTTTTATTGATGATTTCTCATGATATAGTTATATTTATCTATTGCATGAAAAATCTCAGTCTGTGGACATCCTAGAGGTGTTCATTAATGAGGTAGAAAGGTAGTTAGATAGAAAAGTAAAGATAGTGAAGTTCGATAGAGGTGGCGAATATTATAGAAAATTTGATGAAAGTGGACAATGTCCAGATCCATTTGCAAAGTTTCTTGCAAGTCGAGGCATATATGCGTAATACACAATGTCAGGTACACCGCAACAAAATGATACAGCCGAAAGGAAGAATCGTACTCTTATAGATATGGTTAGGAGTATATTAAGTTATAGTACTGTACCGTTATCATTGTGGATGCATGCATTAAAAACTGTTGCGTATCTAATTAATAGGATTTTTAGTAAAGCAGTTCCTAAGACACCTTATGAACTATGGATAGAAAGGAAACCTAGTTTATGACACCTTCACATCTGGGGTTGTCCGGCAGAAGTAAGGTTGTATAATCCACATAAAAAGAAGCTTGATGTGAGAACTATTAGTGGTTTTTTCATCGACTATCCTAAAAAATCAAAGGGTTACAGATGTTATTATCTTAACTATAGTATGAGAATATTTGAGTCTGGTAATGATCAGTTCATTAAAAATGGTCAAATTAGTGGGAGTGGAGGATCGTAAAAAGTAGATATTCACGAGAATCGTGTAGAAACTAATCCAAGTCAAGTAGAAACTACTACATCAAACATGATCCCACCAGTTGTTATTTCACTTGTTGCATCACGGATATACAACATACCAAAACAACAAATTAATTTTCCAATTCCACAAATTAAACATATTAATGAAGAACCAACTAATTATGTTTAAGTTACAAATGATCAAGTAATGCCACAAGAAGTACCATTATGAAGGTCTATAAGGCAGAGAAGACTAGCTATTTCAAGTGATTATGAAGTTTACTCACTTGAACATAAATGTGACTTGAGCATTATAAGGACCCAATCTTGTTCAAACAAGCCATGGAATGTAACAATTCTGAAAAATGGTTCAATGCTATGAAAGAAGAGTTGAAATCAATGGATGACAACAAAATCTGGGAATTGGTTAAGTTATCGGAAGGTGCAAAGCAAGTGGGTTGTAAATGAGTCTTTAAGACCAAACATGACTCACAAGGCAATATTGAAAGGTATAAAGCCAGACTTATTGCCAAAGTTTATACTCAAAAGGATGACATTGACTATAAAGAGACCCTCTCTCCAGTTTCAAAGAAAGACTCTTTAAGAATTTTTATAGCCTTGGTGGATCATTATGATTTAGAGCTTCACCAAATGGATGTAAAGACCACCTTTCTAAATGGTGACTTGGAAGAAGAAGTGTATATGGATCAACCAGAAGGTTTTAAAACCATAAGAAATGACAAGTTAGTGTGTAAATTAAAGAAGTCAATATATGGACTGAAATAGGCTTCCTGATAATGGTATCTTAAATTTAATGATACCATTACATCTTATGGTTTTATAGAGAACATTGTTGATCGGTGTATCTACATGAAGATCAATAGGAGCAAGTTCATTATATTAGTCCTATATGTTGACGATATCCTTCTTGTTGCGAATAATGTTTTGATACATGATGTCAAGAATTTTCTTTCTAATAATTTCGAAATGAAAGATATGGGTGAATCATCCTATGTAATCGGAATAAACTATTCTATAATAGATCACAAGGATTATTAGGATTGTCTTAAAAAGGATATATCGAGAAAATATTAGAAAGATTTAAAATGGAAAAGTACTCCGTAGGATAGTTCCAATTCAGAAAGGGAAAATTTTAGTCAAATGCAATGTCCATAAAATGATTTGGAATGTAAGGAAATGGAGTCTATTCCTTATGTGTCAGTAGTTGAAAGCCTAATGAATACTCAAACATGCACTCGGCCAGATATCAGTTTTGCTGTTGAAATGCTAGGCTGATATCAAAGCAATCCTGGAATAGACCACTGGAAAGCTACAAACAAAGTCATTAAATATTTACAAGGCACAAAGGACTATATGCTCACATATAGATAATCAACTCATCTCAAAGTGATAAGTTATTCATATTCATACTATGCCGATTGTATAGACTCACAAAAATCTAAATTCAGTTATTTGTTCCTATTAGATGGAGGAGCAATTTCATGGAAAATTGGAAAACAGTCCGTCATTGCTACTTCCATTATGGAGGCTGAATTTGTGGTATGCTTTGAGGCCATGGTTCATGGATTGTGGTTGCGGAACTTTATCTTAGGTCTTGGTCTTATCGACAGTATTGCTAGATCATTAAGAATTTATTGTGATAATTTTGTAGCAGTTTTCTTCTCTAAGAATGACAAGTATTTAGAAGGTGTGAAACATATGGATTTGAAGTATTTGTTTGTGAAAGAAGAAATGCAAAAACATAAAGTGTCAATTGAGCATATTGGTACAAAGCTAATGATAACGAATTCGTTAACTAAAGGCTTACCGCCTAAAACATTTATTGGCCATGTTGAACAGATGAACATTATAGATAAGTCCTTGTTACCATAGAGTTTTGACATGTATATATACATGTAATTGTCTTGCTCGAATTGTCATGACACTTGTGAATTCAATTACAGTCACAGTTGTTTTTGCTCATTTACTTGTTATCCATATTGTGTTGTATACAATAATTGTTTCTGTGAGATAACAATTAAAGAATTACCCACTTAAAGTTTTATGAGTTGAGTTGATTATGTGATACATGGAAGGAATCATGTTATATAACTTGTGACCGCCAAGATCCCATCATTTTGATTCCCTTAAGGATGACTTGATCAATTCCATGTATTATATGCACTGAAAGTTTTATTGTTGAATCACCAAGTCATCACATGGGCCAAGTGGGAGATTATTAGATTAATTTTAATAATTAATATGGACCATATTACTTTAATGGATTATAATATAAAGATGGGCCTAAAATAATGGTTATTGGGCTGGTTAAAGGTAACTAGAATCATTAGGGTTAATAAACAATTAACCCTTCCCTCTCCCTTCTGTTGAAGTTACGTTAAAAAGATATCAAAGAATAGAGGTTCTCACACCATTAAGAGAACAAAGAAAAGTAAGAAAGTGAGAGTGGATAAACTTTTACGTAAAGAAGGAATTCACAAACAAGAAAAGATTACACAAGATATGGATTCATGTATGTCTTTGTTTATTCATCGATCCATAAAAGTTACTCACATATTTTTCGTAGATAGGTGAATTGCTGAACTATTAGAATTTCTAAACTGTTATGCTCTGTTCTAATCTGATTCTGAATCCCTGGATGTATGAAGTAGTTTGAGTAATTAACGTTTAGGAAAAGTTTGAGGACTAGACTCTCCATATAAGGGCCATTCCTCTGCTACAGTGCAGGTTCAACTGAAGTATAATTAGTTGTCCCCTTATTCTAGCTATAGTGAGATCTATAAAAGAGAATGGATAATTTGATTGCTCTCTAAATCTTCTGTTGTTCCTCTCACTCCATATTTCTTAAGCATGTAGCAACCGAGATCAGTATGACATCCCTATCATATTTAGAAGTGTTCAGATGAGATAGTTCTAATAGGATACTAGAGAGTCTATAGTAGTTTATCCCAGGGATACATAGTGTAGGGATTCTAGACCAAATCTCTTTTGAGAAAGCACACTCGAAACAGAGATGATCTCTAGTTTCATCCTCAAGATTACATAGAGTGCACGTTTTAGAGGAGGATAGGAACTTCAGCCTATCCATAGTGCTGAGTCTATTCAAGATAGCTAGCCAAAGAAGAAAACTGACATTAGGTCTTAGAATCTTGTTCCAAATCAGGGGATACCATCTTACCCTATTAGTAGACCCATTCCTCATCTTTTTAGCTTCCTTTATAGTTATGTCTGAAACTGGAATCCCATTCCATAAGTAAATATCTCTCTCCCCTTGACTTTAAAATATGGAATGGATAATTGTCTAATCTCAGTTGATGTTAGCAACCAAAATCCATTTTTAGCTATTTCATGGAGCTTTGTTTTCTTAGGGTACCTCTCCAAAAGAGTTCTTGCCATCTGGTTATGAATTAAAGCACATTGCCCTGTTGAATTGTCATACCATAAGGAAATTCTTTCCCCTGTCCCTATTTGACAAGTGATGTTCTGTTGAACTTCTTCCCTTATTCTTAGAATCTGGTTAAAGAACCAAGTGTAGCTTTCTTTGATTCTTAGAGCCCAAAACTCTCTCCTTTCAATATATAAATATGAATCCATTTGATCAACATTGATTATTTTTCACCTAAGATTCTCCAAATCCTCTTGATCATTAGTAGACTGTTTTTCTTGCTAATTGACTCCAAACTTAAACCTCCTTCTTCTCTCAATTGACAAATAGTCCTCCAACTAACTTTTGTTATTCCTTTCTCACCATTTCCTTTCCCCCATAGAAACAACTTCATCAACTTTTCAATTGATTTAATAAGCACTTTGGAGAGAAATAAGTAGGAACACCAGTAGGTTTGCATTGACATAACAATCGACTTCAGAAACTAAAGTTTCCCTCCATAAGATAATGCTCTATTAGTCCATAAGACACAATCTTTTCTGAATTTTTTCTATTAAAGGGATACATTCACAAAATCTTAGTCTTCTGGATGAAATAGGAATTCCCATGCTGGAACCCCTCCCCGGGCGGGTCTACGGGCCCGACATTCTGCGTGACATTTAGACCCGCGGCCCACGGGGGAGGGATTCCCCACCAGGGATACTTAGACGAACAGGATCCTTTAATTTTACCTCCGAAC
>JANQBM010000222.1:4583779-4602522 GCA_025594535.1 Erythroxylum domingense
TATGCGAGATGTGCTGTGGGACTTGATATTAGCATTGGAGTATCAAATGTATGAAGAAGTTTGTGAAGACAGCATAATAAACCTTTCTCAAGAATATGTATTGCTTGATGCTGGTCGTTTTCCATCCCAATCCCAAAACTTTCAAGTTGGAGAAGATGATTACGACGGAGGTTCGTTCATAATGCCTAGTGGAGTGTTCTCACAAGTCAGCAATGAACATGGCAGATAAGTTTTAACAGGTTATTCGCTTTTCTGTTGCATAAACTATATTGCAGATAAGTTTAACAGGTTATTCGCTTTTCTGTTGCATAAAGACTCTGTAATGAAACTAAATAGTTATGACATTTGAGATCTTAGTTCGTACATCAAGTGCACTACATTGCTCGGTTGACTACGAGTCTATGACCATGATGTCCACAGTCCAAGTCTTGACTTCTCAGGTCTTCTTCTATTTGTGGTTACATAGAAGCAAAAGTCCAAGTCTTCTCTTGCTAACCAACTTTCACGCAGTGTCAACTGCAAAAAGTCCTTAACTGCTACTACTCTGGGTTCACATTAATCGCCACAAATAAACTAATCCCTTCACCTTTTTCATGGAAAATATGCAGAGCTTTACAAGCCAAAACTCAGTACTTTATCTTCATCTTCTCCTCCTCCATTTCTTGTCAGCTCAACTTCAATCTTCAGCTCACACTCTACCAGATAAGTATTTCATCAACACCGGCTCAAGCTCAAACTATAACACCACCTCTCGGACGTTCACCGGGTACATGAACCCAGGTTCCTTTACGTTCACAAACAAGAGCAGCACAGCTGAAAATGTCAGCAAACCCATGGCTATATCGATTCTGTATCAAACCATTGTAATTATAATTATTATATCTATAAATTCATCGCTATATTCATTATAAATCTTATTATCATTGTCACAAGTGAATCAAACACACCCTCTAACATTTTTTTATTTAGGTAAAAATGCGTTTTGAGCCTCATCCTTTATAGTAAAATATACAATAGATCCTAACGTTTTGAAGTAATTAAATTGAACCTCACTGTGTTCAAAATATTTAAAACAAACTTTAAATGGATTGACAATTTATTGGCTGAACTCCCTATCAGTTAAACATCACGTCAATATTGACGTAGTATTATTTTTTAAAATAAAAACGACCCAGTTGTTATATAATAAGTGGGACTCATTGTCTACAATGTATAAATGTGGTGGCATACCTTCTATTTAAAAATATATAAATAATATCATGTCAGTATTGACATGATATAACTGATAGAAAATTAACCTCGTCAAAATTTTCGTTTATTTAGGGTTTGTTTTGAACGTTTTGAAAATATTAGGGTTTAATTTAAACGCTTCAAAATATTAAGGTTCAAGTTGCATTTTATTGTAAACCTTGAGAGTCAAAATACACTTTTGACCTTTTTTCTTTATGTGTTAAAACGTTAGAGTTTAACTTAAATTTTGATAAAAAATCTTTGGGTCCAATTTAACTCTTTTGCTATTAATTTGGTTTGGATATCTAGCATCATTGAAGTTATTGGATGAAAAGGGAGAGACACTGATGATTGATATTTTTTTTTGGTAAATTTGATGTTTGATATTTAATTGGTATATTTTTTGTCAAACGTAATGGATAATGAATCTTCCAAATCAACTGGAACTAGTTGATGTAATATGATGAGCAATATTTTTGTTGAAGTGGAAGTCAAATCCCTTTGATGACTTCTTGGATCGATAACAATTCTTAAAAATGATTTTATGGATGCCTTAATTATGAGGTAAGAAATTACTAAGAATGAAGTCATTGTTATTTGATAAAATTGTTATTTGAAACTAAATAAATTTTGTTGCTACACTCTTAAAGGAAAGGGGATAAAATTAATTCAAATAAGTGTGAGAAACTTTTATGGATCGAACAATAATATAAACAATGTTCTTGATGAAAGTTTAGCCACTCTCGCCTTCTTACTTTTCTTCGTTCTCTCAATGGTGCAACAAGAACTTCTATTCTTTCAATATCTGTTTTACGTAACTTCTATTGAAGGGAGAGGGAAGGGTTATTATTAACTAACCTTAATAATTCTAAATACCTTTAACAAGCCCAATAATCATTATTTTGGAACTACGTTTATATTAGAATCTATTAAAGTAATATGGGCCACATTAATTATTAAAATTAATATAACAATCTCTCACTTGGCCCATATTATGACTTGGTGATTCAACAATAAAACTTTCTGTGCACACAATACATTGAATCGATCAAGTCATCCTTAAGTGAATTAAGATGTTGGGATCATGGTGGTCACAAGTTATACAACATGATTCCTTCTATGTATCACATAATCAACTCAACTCATAAAACTTTAAGTGGGTAATTATGTAATTGTTATCTCACATAAATAATTATTGTATACAACATAATATGGATAACAAGTAAATGACCAAAAACAACTGTGACTGTAATTGAATTCACAAGTGTCATGACAATTCGAGCAAGACAATTATATGTATATATACATATCAAAACTCTATGCTAGCAAGGACTTATCTATAATGCCCATCCGTTCAATATGGCCAATAAGTATTTTGGGCGATAGCCTTTAATTAACGGATCCACTATCATTAAAATTGTACCAATATGCTCAATTGACACTTTATATTTTTGCACTTCTTCTTTCACAGACAAGTACTTCAAATCCATGTGTTTCGCACCTTTTGAATACTTGTCATTCTTAGAGAAGAAAACGGTTGCGAAATTATCACAAAAAATTCTTAACGGTCTAGTAATACTATTGACAAGACCAAGACTTAAGATAAAGTTTAGCAACCACAATCCATGAACCGTGGCCTCAAAACATGCCACAAATTCAGCCTCTATAGTGAAAGTAGCAATGACGAACTGCTTTCCATTTTTTTACGAAATTGCTCCTCCAGCTAATAGGAACAAATAACCGAATTTAGATTTTTGTGAGTCTACACAACCGGCACAGTCTGAATCCGAGTAACCTATCACTTCGAGATGGGTTGATTTTTTATATGTGAACATATAGTCCTTGGTGCCTTGTAAATATCTAAGGACTTTATTTGTAGCTTTCTAGTGGTCCATTTCAGGATTGCTTTAATATCGGCCTAGCATTCCAACAGCAAAACTGAAATTTGGCCGAGTACATGTTTGAGCATACATTAAGCTCCTAACTACTAACACATAAGGAATAGACTCCATTTCCTTATGTTCTAAATCGTTTTGTGAACATTACATTTGACTAAATTTGTCCCCTTTCTAAATTGGAACTATCCCTGCAGAGTACTTTTCTATTTTAAATCTTTCTAATATTTTCTCGATATAACCTTTCTCAGACAATCCTAACAATCCTTGTGATCTATCACAGAAAGAGTTCTATTCTGATCATATAAAATGCCTCACCCATATCTTTCATTTCAAAATTATTAGAAAGAAAATTATTAACATCATGTAACAAAACCATATTATTCGCAGCAAGAAGGATATCGTCAACATATAGAACTAATATAATGAACTAATATAATGAACTTGCTCCCACTAATTTTCATATAGATACAACGATCAACAGTGTTCTCTACAAAACCATAAGATGTAATGGTATCATTAAACTTAAGATACCATTGTCGGGAAGCCTATTTCAGTCCATATATTGACTTCTTTAATTTACACATTAACTTGTTTTTTCCTTTGGTTTTAAAACCTTTTGGTTAATCCATGTACGCTTCTTCTTTCAAGTCACCATTTAGAAAGGCAGTCTTTACGTCCATTTGGTGAAGCTCTAAATCATAATGAGCTACTAGGATTATAACAATTCTTAAAGAGTCCATTTTGAAACCGGAGAGAAGATCTCTTTATAGTCACTGCCATCCTTTTGAGTATAACCTTTGGCAATAAGTCTAGTATTTATACCTTTCAATATTGCCTTGTGAGTCACGTTTGGTCTTAAAGACTCATTTACAACCCATTTGCTTTGCAACTTTTGGCAAATTAACTAATTCCCAGACTTTGTTGTCATTCACTGATTTTAACTCTTCTTTCATAGCATTGAACCATTTTTCAGAATTGTTACATTTCATGGCTTGTTTGAACGAGACTTGATCCTTATCAATGCTCAAGTCACATTCATATTTAAGTGAGTAAACTTCATAGTCACTTGAAATAGCTGGTCTTCTTTGCCTTACAGACCTTCATAATGCTATTTTTTTCGGCATCACTTGATTATTTGTAGCTTGAATATCATTAGTTGGTTCTTCATTAATACGTTCAATTTTGTGGAATTGGAACAATAATTGGTTGTTCCAGTATGTTGCGTATCCGTGATGCAACAAGCGGAATAACCATTGGTGGGATCACGTTTGATGTAGTAATTTCTACTCGACTTAGAGTAGTTTCTACACGATTCTTGTAAATATCCACTTTTCGCGGTTCTCCACTCCCACTGATTTGACAATTTTCAATGAACCAAGCATTACTAGACTCAACTATTCTCATACTATGGTTAGGACAATAAAAATTTTTACCCATTTGATTTTTCAGGATAGCCAATGAAAAAACCAGTAGATAAATATAACCATATCATGAGAAGTCATTAATAAAGGTAATAAAATATTTTTCGTCACCCCAAGAAGGAACGTCGAAAGGACCACAGATGTCAATGTATATTAATTCCAGTAATTCATTACTTCTTGTGGCTGGATGCTTTGATATATGTTTGGTTTACTTGCCTTTAATGTAATCCACACATATATCCCAATCAACAAAATCCAATGGAGGTAAGATTTTATTTTTCACTAACCTCTGTAACCTTTTCTTGGATATATGACCTATTCTTTTATACCACAAAAAAGCAAAACATTCATTTTGTGCACTATGTTTACTTCCTATAATATGGTCAACATGAAAAAGAGATGCAGTAAAATCAATATCAAGATTGACACGATATAAATAATCAGTTAAAGTACTAGAACCATAATAGTACTTGTGTTTATACAATGAAAAAACACCGTTTCCAATCTTAAATTGAAATCCTATAACATCTAACTTTGCAACAGAAATTAAATTTCTAACACATTCAGGAATATAAAGACACTTTTCTAGATCTAGGTAACACCCAATGTCCAAGTTCAATCTGTACATCCCAATGCCTTCTATTTGTGCCTTCATTCTATTCCTCATATATAAGAACTTTTCAGTTCTATTTATAGTTTAAATTGAAAGGAATTATTGTTTAACATGTGACACATGAGTAGTTGCACCAAAATCTAACCACCAGGTATTATTAGGCACTTCAATAAGATTTAATTCAAAACTGATAGGTGTTAAGTCTGAGGAATTTACGATAATTAATTTTGATGACAATCAAATAATAATAATGTTAGAAATAAATGAACTAGTTTGATGAATGTGTTAAGTGTACAGAAGAAGTAGAAGACAGCAGAAGTCGAAACACAGAAGAAACAAAAGACAGAAGAAGTCAAAACACAAAAGAAACAAAAGACAGAAGAAGTAGAACACAGAAGAAGCGGAACACAGAAGAAGTCAAAACACAAAAGAAACAAAAGACAGAAGAAATAGAACACAGAAGAAGCGGAACACAGAAGAAGTCGAAACACAGAAGAAACAAAAGACAGAAGAAGTAGAACACAGAAGAAGTGAAACACAGAAGAAGTCGAAACACAGAAGAAACAAAAGACAGAAGAAAATACAGATGATACGAAGCAGAAGATACGCAAGTACGTCGAGCAGTTTGTTAGCTAGAGTTAGTTACAGAACTTAACTAAATATCGGTTTTCAAGAATCAAAAAGCAGTTTTCAAGAAACAAGAAGCAACTATCAAGATTCAAAGAAGCGGTTGGAGACTTAGACTATAAATACTGGTCGCAGTTGAAGACTAAACAACTTATTGGTGAAATCCTTGATTCTACAACTTTTGAGCGTTCAAGTGTATACTTAACAATTCTGTAGTGCGATATTGTAGAGCTAAACTACTGTAACAATAGCTCAAGATATCTTTATAGTGAGAGAAAGAAAAAGGCTAAGAGCCTGGAGAGGCTAAGATAGCTGAAAAAGAATACTTAGTGTATGAGACCTGAAGAGGCTCGAGAAGAAAGAAAAAATACTTGTACATTTGTTGAAGTATAGTGAATACTCAGACGAATTATGAGGACTAGAAGTAGCCCACGGTTTGGGGTGAACCAGCATAAAATCGCGGTGTCTATCCTCTCTATATCTCAACTTAGTATATTTTGTTTTTAAAATAAGTATATAGAAGTTAATTGCGATTTATCTCATAACAATTTTTGTGATAGTCTTTTAACAAGTTAGAGAAGTTCTTATCAGAAATACAAAGAATTTGTATTAGCAAAAAGGATACACAATTCAACCTTGTATATCTTATATTGAACATATTTTCTATACTAACATGAGATTTACTTCAATAGGTTGTCAAACTACTAAAAATAAAAATATATTTCCAACTCTCCAAAAAACTAGGTAGCTAGTGGTGAATCGGGTCGAATCCACAGGGAATTAGTGCAGAGTTACTAAAACGCTCAAAAAATAACAGATGAAAGGATTGATATCACAAGAGATGTAAATAAAAAATAAAAGCAATGCAGAAAATTAAAGGAGAACTATAGTGACAGATACGATATGAGCATGTGGCATTGGCATAAAACAGGTCTGGACAGCAAATAAAAAAATAAAACGAGATTAAAACGCAATGGGTGAAAACCTAGTCAAGATACTCTTCAATTCATCATGGAAATTCGATCATTGACATCATAAGATAAATTAGACAATTCAGATAGAAAAAGTTATAGCCAAAGGTGACGTACTCATTAACCAATCTTTTCTTACTTTGTCGGTAACTCCGGGAAACGCCCTGACAAGTTACTTCCCTAATCTAAAGTCAACCACGGGAAACGCCCTGACAAGATTAATCTCTAGGTGCATTAAGAATGAAAAAGACCCTTGTCCTAACCAATAAATTCAGAAACGTCGTAATTTATTTAGTCAGATTATTTAATTCCATCGATTTTACCACCAACATACATCGTTCGTAAGACAAAACCAATTCGCTACTTTGATAGAATAATATCCACGACAATCCTATCCTATTCAGCAATTTATCACTTAATCAATCACACAACTCGTGACATTGCACAATAAATTAAGCAATAATAAATTCGGTTCAAGTACGAGAATTAAATAAATATATGAATTGTATAAACAAATAAAAAATAGTCTCACAAATCATCCATGGCTGAATATCCAAGCACCCTGACTAGAAAATGATTTAGTTGTTCATAGCTAACCTAAGAACACAAGAAAATAACATGAAAACTATAATCACGATGGTGACTGGCTACTAACTACTGAAAAATAGAGGAAGGAAGAGAAGACGTTCAAAAGTGAGAAGCAAAAGTTGTAAAAAGGTCGTCTGATTTCCTTATGCCATAAGGAATTTATAGCCTCCAATTCGTAACCCTAGCCAAAATTAGTAGAAGTTTCCTAGTTAGTCTTCAATTTGGATTCTTCATTATGGCTTCCCAGCTAGTGTCCGACATCTCCAACAAAGATCCAGCCTAAGATAGATGACAATTGGGCTCAAAAACTCATCCATAAATTCTGCCCAGTTCTTGCTCAATACGACATGGGCATGTCGTATCTGTTTCCAGCACGTAACTTCTCCAAAATAGCCCAAATCTCCTGCATTATGACTCCAATCCCCACTTTGGTCTCCTACACACATAACAAACATAAAAGCACACAAAAACACACAAATAATAAACAAACACATGCAAAATGAATGCAAACTATCCTATAAATCATGCATGAAATGCAACCTATCAAAAACATACTGAGACATAGTATGTACCTTTCTTTTCGAACCAAACCTTTCTTTTAGGGCAATCCTTCTTGAAGTGATCAGGCTTTTTGCAGAAGTGGCACCTCTTGTCTTTATAGATTCAGCCCTCATTTACTTTACTGAGAGCTTTGTCCTTATCTTTGCCTTTCTTTCCTGGTTTGTGCTAGCTGCTACTAGCTCCTGGATGAAATGTGAGATGAATGGAGTGCTCCTTCGTTTTCTTCAATCTCCCTTCCTCCTAAGCCAATATGGCGTTAATTTCTTGAAGATTCTATTTTTCTTTAATGGTGTTATAATTCACCTGGAACTGGCCAAACTTAAAAGGAAGTCAGTTGATAATGAATTGTACTAGAAAGGACTCACTTACATCCATACCCTTAGATTTCAGCTTTACAGTTAGGTTTGACATATGAGTTACATGGTCATGAATAGGCTATGAGTAGTCAAACTTCTTGGTTGTTAGCTCACTTATTAAAGTCTCTACTATGGACTTGTTAGCTATATTAGATTGGGAGTATTCTTTAAGTTTTAACATGAACTCCTTTGCATTATCCGTCTTAGGCATTGATGGCTTCACATTTTCCGCAATTATCATTCGCATCAAATTCAAACTCAGCCTGTCAGACCGTTCCCAAGCCTCATAATAAGACTTGTCAGTTTCAGAACTAGTCTTAGTTATGATTGTAGGCCTTGCATCTGAAACTATGGCCAAGTCCAAATCCATTACACCCAGTTGGAACTGGGTTTGTTCGAACCAATCCTTATAGCTCAAACCATTGAACTTGATTAAGTCATTTCCTAAAGCGAACAAATTAGAGGATGCTGCAAATACAACATATAGCTCATGCCTTAATGCTTTGAGTAGACCTAAATGGATTCAAACTAATAATAAACTTTGATTATGCATTTAAATTCTCCTTTGGGTGAAATTCAAATACATAACTGTAACCTATCATGATACAAATATATAGTTCACTATAATAGACAATCAATTATATTCTAATCAACATGGATGTTATCTTTGGATATACGATCATATTAACCAAATATGTTGATAAATTCCCTTTAATATCATTAATTATAAGCAATGATCCACCTTTGTATGACCTCCTAGCGTTATAATTAATAATCTCAAATGTTCAGTTCAACCTTTATGTCATTTTAATAGCATCACATCAATATGAACATTTGAAACATTCATAATTAAATGTTTAATATTTTCAAGCTGGGCCACTTTGGTGACTAACAAGCTTTCTATACAATAAACATTTAATTGGGCAATTATTGTATATGAAAAAATTTAATTTAATTAGTTTGATCACTTTGAAGACTAACAAACTATTTAAATTACCCTTATGTCATGTAACACATTCAACATATAATAGGAAATTTTAATTCCAAACATTGCATAATATAAAATATTCAAAGTACCAAATAAAACATATAATATGACACTGATTTTCAAAATTATATTATGCACATAAAATAAATCAATTATGAATTAAATAATCCATTATGTCTCATCCTAAAATTATTTTACTTAGGGTTAAAGTCTATAATTTAATTACTTAATAATTAAGGTTGCATAATATAACCCAAGTTTATGCTTTAATGGCCCAAAGGTCCAAAAAATGAGGCCAAAAAAATGAGTTTTCTAGTGTCTGCTAATTATAAGGCAACGTCTGGAGCATGATCTGCCGAAGTTGTGCATCTTCTGGCGCGTGCATTGCACGTGCCAGTGCTGCTCCCTCATCTTCAGATGGTACGCAGACTGGTTTTTTTGTGTTTCATTTTTTAATTATTCTACAATCTTCTGTCATGGATTCCCTTTGCAATGCCTTTCCAGAATCCTTACTTGACTTGAGCCAATAATAAGGACATCCACCATGTTCTTATTCGGTGGTCAAAATAACACGACTTTTGTGTTCCTTTCGTTTCTCTTTCTACAGGTTTTTATTCTTACTCTAAACCCATAACAGAGACATGTCTTTTAATTTGATTCAAGAAAAATCACGCTAATAACCAAGATTTTCGTTTTGAGAACCAAGCCTTTTCTATTGTTTTTTCAACAACCATAACTACAAGTCTTTGTAGAAAACATGAATTAGTTCTTGAAAATCATGGTAAGTTGCTTTGTTATAAATGTTCGAGCAATTTTCTAAAATTACCGTCTTTTGGGGTTCTTATCTTCCCCTGTTGTTGCTTTGTTAGAAAATGCGAGCAGATCTTTTGTTGATTTTCAAAACATGGGGTCGTTTGCATTTGTTTGTTAGATCTCTAGGAAGATATTTTCCGTTTACTGTTAAAAAAATGCCTAACATGTTGTTTGATTCCATCGAAGGGGTTGATCTTACTTTTTCCTGACATGCGATTTATCATACATGAGCAAAAATTTATTGCCTGTCTTTTTCGTTTCCTTTTTCACATTCTAAAACTTTTCACATTGCTTGTCTTAGCTCTTTACACTCATCTTCTAATGATTTTATTTGTCACGTCTCTTTGCCCTTGCATTAACTGTTTGTCGTTTTGGGGGTTCTACGCCATACCCATTTATGTACTTTTCTCTTCGATGTTCTCTTCTTTTATATTTACAGATTTTCAAATCAGAGTTTTCTATACACTGTCGGACTGCTTGATTACCGTGAATCTTTAAACTGGAACGATTTTGGACCAAATTTTAGCATTTACCGTCAGATTTCAATAGGTTTATGGTCCATTAACAGCTGTTATGGTATAGACAAAACTGTAAAGTAGTACAAACGTTTTGCTTCTTGGGTACTTAAAAGTTTATTTTTGTCTTATATAATATTAGTTCAATTGAGATCTGGGAGGAGGGCCTAGGGTTTTAGTTCCCAAAAAGAGAGGAAAAAAAGTTTTCGTTTCAATTTTCATTTTATGTGTTCTGAAGACAAAAAAATCGCTTTCATTGTCCTTAATTATATAATATTACTTCACATAATGTAGTCTATCTTGGGTTTGTAATATCCTTTAGTTGATATATATCTTCTCTGGAACTATTGCTATTAGAATAGAGTTTACTTATTAATGTATATTAACATCAACATGATTGTTCTTTCAGGTGAAGGTGCTCAAGCAACGCCTTTACTTGGAAAATTTTGTCTAGTCAACGTCCAATGCCCTTACTGCAGAAAAAGTTAGAGGTTAGTTTTTCAGTTCTGTTCTCACAATTTTGTTGCCAGATATGTAGTGTTTCAAACTTGAAGTATAAATTATTTGACACTGGCTTTATGGTTGTTTCATATAATGTTAAAATTTTTGTTCTTTATTTCTAGTTACATTAGTAGCTTCTTCCCTCTCTGCTAAGTCTTCATCGTAACTTGTTTATACCTTCCTACGCAGTCTATGCTAAAGTAACATTGTTCTATCATTGTGTTTCATTCGTTGAATCTTCAATAATACTTGATTCATTACAAAAAAGTAAGTTAAAAAAGTCATTTTTGGGTGGTTTTCCTTATATGTAGGCGCCACACTTGTTGTCTTTGGTGATGGTCGTTACCTCTCAAAGGATGTTGTTAAGGTATCTTATGTTTTCTATGTTGCAATTGTGCAGAGTTTGTGTTAAGCACCATTCATCTTCTAGATGTTTTATTGTCTGTTGCATCTCTGTTATGCCATTAACTCCATATAACATGAATAGTTTATGATTAAAGGGCAACCTACGACAGTGCCCACTTAAACGGTAGTCCTTTATGTCAGAGCACATGTTTCTAATTTACTGCAATTGGTCTGGTTTTTTAATTTGTTCTTGAATGTTTGGATTTCACTGGGCTTGCAAATGCCATTTTGGATTGAAAGGTTATTGACCTTGATGTTATCATTTTTGAAATGGTGTTCTTTTTAGGGCTATATTTGTGCCTTTGCTTGCTAAATTCCATTTCATTAATTGAGTGAACTATCTTTCTCAAATTGCATCTACTTCAAATAAATCATGTTTGGTAGTTGGAGGTTGCAATTGCTATTTAGTTGCATGTCAACTTATTTCCATCGACGTCTGTCAACAGGCTCAGACCATATACGAGAGAAGGATGGAATCTGGGCAGTGGGTTTAGTCTTGTATTATTTTGTCCCTTCTTTTGTACAAGTTCCTGTATGTTTTCCCTTTCTCATTGGTCCTTATATTTTTTGATTTGCAGTCACTTTGTTCAGAGATCCCTGCAAAAGGCCTACAGCTGGAGAGGATGTGAATGAAGATTGCCCAAAGGATGTGACAAACACTGAACACATTAGTGATAAATTTATTGTAATATATAATCTTTATTTAGTGACAATATTATTGTAATATTAACGTTCATACTTGTGACGAAATCTATTAAACAATATGATCACTGATGTAAATTGCTTTTACTGATAATGCAATTCTATTATTGAATTGATAGTTTTATTTGTGACAATAATAAACAAATTAGTGACAAAATTTTATGTAAGAACAAAATTTCATTTTTGTGACAAAAATGTTGATATTTTTTCTTAAAATATTAGTAACCAAGAAGCAATAGACACTAATAAAAAAAAGCATGAGTGATAAATATTTTGTCAATATTTTTAATTATTTGTGACGATAATGTTGTCACAATAAAATGAAGTATTGTTACGACTTTATTTTTCACTACTTTATATTATTTGTGTCAAAAAATTTGTCATAAATATGTAAAGTTATTGTGATCATATATTGTTGTCACAACTTCCATAGGTTTTAGTGTCAATACTTTTGTCACAATAAAATGAAGTATTGTTAGGACTTAATTCGTCACTACTTTATATTATTTGTGTTAACAAATTTGTCATAAATATGCAAAGTTATTGTGATCATATAGTGTTGTCACATATTCTATAGGTTTTAGTGTCGGTACTTTTGTAAGTACTGTTACGACTTAATTCGTCACTACTTTATATTATTTGTGATGATAAACTTGTCATAAATATGTAAAGTTATGGTGACCATATAGTTTTGTCACACATTCCACAATTTTTAGTGTCGGTACTTTTGTCACAAAAGTGTCACATAATTGTGACCATTTCCTAAATTGGTCACTATTTCATTAGTGACGGAGGTATTTGTGACGAAAGGTGACGACTTCAAAACTTGGACACTATAAAGAATAGTGACTAATATTATTGCTTTTAGTGACAACTTTTTCTTTCACTAAAAATACAATTTCTTGTAGTGAACAACTCCATTTCAGTATATTTTACATACAATGTAGCTTTATTATAGCTCCTTTCAAAACCCAGCTTCAGCAAATACTCATCAATCCATGCATACCAAGCTCTTGGATCTTGCTTAAAGCCATACAAGGCCTTTTTCCAGTAAAAACACTTTATTAGTCCCATCTTCAAAACCTTCAGGCTGCTCTACAAAAATCTCTTCTTCAAGAAATCCATTCAAGAAGGTAGATTTCACATCAAGCTGGAAAAATTTCCATCCAACTTGTGTAGCAATAGCTAATACCATTTGGATTGTGTCATACCTTGCTAAAGGGAAAAATGTTTCATTAAAATCTATTCCATGCTTTTGAACATAACCTCTAATCACTAAACGAGCCTTAAATTTGTTGATTGACTCATCTGTATTGAGCTTGAGTTTAAAAATCCATTTCAGTCCAATAATCTCTTTATTTTCAGGTCTAGGAACCAACAACCATGTATGATTCTTATTTATCATACTCAACTCCTCCTCCATTGCTGCTTTCCATTATGAAGATTTCATGACTTTATACACTCCTTCGGGTTCCAAAATAGGCACATTGGATTTGTTATACACATCCTACATTGAACATGTACCTCTCACGACAAAATTATCATCTAAATCATTTTCATCAACAACTTGCTACTCTTGAGTTATTTCACTGATAGATGTAGTTGTTGTAGATGTCACATTCTTTGCTTCCCAATCCCATACACCTTCTTCATTAAATTTTACTGTCCTGCACACTTGAATTTTCTGAGTGACAGGATTTAAGATTCTGTATCCTTTTAATGCATTGTTGTATCCTACAAAAACATCAGGTTCTGCTCTCTGATCAAGTTTGTCCCTCCCCACTTCAGGAACATGTGTATAGCACACACTCCCAAATACTTTCAGGTGAGCTACAGAAGGTTTGATTCCAAGCTAAGCTCCATATGGAGTCTTCTCTTCAACAGTTTTTGTAGGGAGTCGGTTTTAAAGATATACATCTGTGCTCACAACTTCAGCCCATAAAATTTTAGGTAATCATTTTTCCAACAACAAACATCTTACCATATTCAAGATGGATCTGTTTTTCCTTTCACGAACTCCATTTTGTTGTGGAGTATAAGGAACAGTCAGCTGATGATGAATTCCATCATTCTTGAGAAATTCTTTGAATGCATTGGATGTATATTCAACCCCATTTTCAGATCTGAGAGTTTTAATATACAATCCACAATGATTTTCTGCAGCACTCTCGAATTTCTTGAAAGTCTCCAACACTTCATATTTTTGCTTCAAAAAATGCACTTGGCAGAATCTTGAAAAATCATCTATAAACAATAGAAAATACCTACTTCCATTTAGTGTAGGAAGGCTCATTGGTTCACACACATCATTGTGAACTAATAGAAGCTTGTCACTTGCTCTTGTGGCCCGATTCACAAGAAAAGGACTTCTGCTCAATTTCCCCAAATGACATGTAGCACACACTCCAGAAAACTGATTTACATAACTCAAATCTTTCACCAATTTTTTGTCTTTCAATAGTTTAAGTGACACAAAAATGGTGTGGCCTAACCTCCTATGCCACAAGCAAGTCTCATCTTGAACACTTATTCGTGCCTCAACTTCTGTCTTCTTCCATGCAAGAGGAAAATTTCTTTTCTTAGTGTTTACTTTCAAGATTTCACTTCCAGCAAGATCCTTAATAATGCAGGTCTTGCTTTCAAAAACTAATGAATAGTTTTTATCAAGCCACTGTCCAACATTAAGCAAACTTATGTCTATTTCAGGTACATATAAGACATCTGAAATGAACTTAATGCCTGAAGAAGTGTGGACAATAATAGTACCTTTCCCAACCGCATCTACAAGTCTGTCATCTCCTAACCGAACCTTACAGGTATAGGATCTATCTACATCTTTGAAGATCTCTAAATTTACAGTCATATGGTTTGTGCATCCACTGTCCAACATATTTGAATCATGATCTGCAGCAAAGACTTCTTCAACTGCTGTAAATAATTCTTCCTCATGTTCATTTTCTGCTTCAGAAACTTGAGCTTACTGAACCTGTACTGGCTTAGTTGTTTTTCCTTTGCACACTTTCTCCACATGTCTGAATTACTTACAAGACCTGGATTGTACTCCAGATCTGTACCAGCAAAACTTCTCAGAATTGTTGTTTTTTTTTTGCAGTAAGAACAAGGTGGGAACTTATTTCTTTAGAACTCCTTTTTGTTGTTCTACTACAAATCAACCTTCTCTTTCTCTTATTTTCTTTCCACTGCTTCCTTGGGCCACCAGACTTGAATTTTCGAGCTACTGCATAAGTAGTATCACTTAAACTCTCCTCATCCCTAAATGCTTGCCTTTGTTCTACTGCTTGAAGAGCATTTGCTAGCTTGGTGACAGTGATTGTGGCCATATCCCAATTGTCTTCCAAAGAAGATATTTTTGACTCAAATCTTTCTGAAAGTGTAACCATTATTTTCTCCACAATTCTTTTCTCCTCCATTTGCTCTCCAAGCAGTCTTATCTAATTTACTATCTTCCTAATCCGAATCCTTGACCTTGTCAGCCTCCTTCATCCTATGCATTTCGAGCTCCTTTCTCAAGTTCAAAATCTACATCTGTCTTGTCTTGTCACTGCCCTAGAATTCCTGCTTCAAACGATTCCAGGTTTCTTTTACTGACTCATAAGCCATGATTCTTGTGAAAATTACATCATCCACTGTTGAATGGATACAGGACAAGGCACGGTACTTTTTTGCAGTTTCTTCTAAATGATGCTTGCTCTGATTTACTGTTGGATTATTAGGAAGATCATGAACTTCTTAACCTTCGACATACTCCCAAAGATCAAATGATCTTAAATAGGTCTTCATTTTAATATCCCAGATTTGATAATTTGAGCCATTAAACACTAGTGGTGCAGGTCCAGAAGGAATTGCTGCCATAGTTAAGTGTTTTTGTTTTTGGAAAAATTGTTTAAGTGAGGTTCTTTTTGTTTCTGACTTCTTCTGTCTGTTTGAAAATAACGAACAGTCCCCTTATAAGATCATGAAAACTCTGATACCATGTAAAATTTAGAGAGGTTGAGAATTGTATAGAGCAGAACAATGTGCGAGAGATTTGAGTATGAAGTGAACTTCATTTCATTTCAAACTTACAATATATGCTGTCATAAGACAGTACAAAAGATTACAAATCCCTGATTTTCAGAACTAACTAGATTACAAAAGATCACCCCATATTGAACTACCTAATCCAGTCCAAGAGTTTGCAGAAGCACTTAATCAATCATCTTTCTATTACGGAGAGATTGGTTAACGGACGATGAATTCTTACTTAATCCCGAAAAAGCAAAGAACATAACGTACGCTGGTTATATATATAATGGGCAGTTTCCATCAGATTTGCCCCACGATCTGTATACAACACTGCTAAAGAATTAGATACAAGTCGGACCAAACAGTCAAATCTTTCAAACATAACTTGGGGTTTCCCAGCAAGCAAGAATGCAAAGCACTTTGTGCGAGTTCACTTCTGTGACATTGTTAGTGATGCGTCAGTAGCACCTGTCAAGTTCAATTTTCATATTTATAGAAACTTCAATCAGAAGATTGATTCCTTTACCGTAGATAACAATTTGCAGGCTCCCTTTTATCTAGATTATATAGTTGAATATGACAATTCTGGGTTTCTGAATGTAACTATAGATCCACGCAGCGAATCAGAGATTCAAAATGCATACTTAAAACGGTTTGGGGATCATGGAGGTGATGACAAAATTAAGGCCTGCTTCTCCTGAAAGAAAGCTGAAGAAGAATAGATTGTCTGTTATTCTAGGTTTACTTGCTGGTGGGCTATTCGCTGTGATATCGATTTTAGCAATGTTGGCCTTCAGATATAAGAGAGGAAAGCAAGATCAATCTTCAGGGAGGCCATTTTCTTTATCTTTTCTTGGAGACAGTTTCAAGAATTTGCAAGCAAGAATAACTGGAAAAGTGCCACTTTCCCCTGAGCTACCATATTGGGAAATAAGGCGTGCAACAAAGAAGTGGCTACTCTCCGTGGCAGAGAAGTGGCTACCAAGAGACTTGAGGCAGGACATGGACAGGGCCCGGAATAATTCCATAACGAGATCATGCTCCTATCCAAAATTCGCCACCGCCGTCGTTTAATGGGGAATACTTCTTCCATTTTGTTTTCCTTCTAGCTGATCTTTTTTTTTAGATTACGGAACTCTCATTAAACTTTTCTACTATTTCAACAAGTCTATCATTCTTACTTGTTAGATTATTATCCAATAAAATAAGTTTATCTTCTATCTCTTCGTCCGTTGATTGAGAATTTTGTGTAATAGTATTATCTTCCTGTTTATCAAGTTCTATAGTTAAAGTGTAGCTAAGGTATGTTCAGATACTTTATTGGGCTTTCCACTCTGAAATATCTATTACTGAGTTACCTACATTTTCATTAGCATCAAATTGTACACTCTATGCCTCTTCATTATCCACTGGAAAAGATTCCATCCCTAATAATTCATCCGTACATCTAGTTTGAAAAAGGTTTCCTGTAAAAACCCATTTGTTAGTTGAATTATAAGACTTCTAAGAAAATGTCACCTTAACTTCAGATTTAACGATGTCCTATGTTTCACCCAACTCGCACGCCGGGCATGACGGTGACGATCGCCTCGCTATCGCTATGGGTCAAGCATTGTTTTTCCTAACAGGTTATTCGCTTTTCTGTTAAATGAACTATAAAGACTCTGTAATGCAACTAAATAGTTATAAAATTGGATGACCGTACCTGCACTCTGTAGTTCAAGAATTACAACACTTTTCGGTATTATTATTATTTATTTACATTGGTTTAATTGTTTTTATGCTTAAAAATTATATATAAATAACAAAAACTCTTTTTGAATACGATGCAATTTCATTAAGTATATAATTTTTGTTAAAGTAAAGAAATTGAGAGAAATTAAATAAATATATGAAAGAGGAAAATCAGCTTTATATAGCTGTACATCACAACTGAAAAGAGAAAGAAACGGAGTCCATGACTCTAACAACTTTTGAATAAAATAAATAACTAAGTATCCCTAAAGAACCGGGATTTATTAACTAACAACCTAAAAAGCAGACCATCAAATCCTAACAATTCCTCCCTTAAACTGAAATGTTGTATCCATTCAGTTTATATCAGCCTCTGAACAAACACCCAAAAGTCTTCGCAGCTTCAAGAACTGATCCAGCTTTAGAGGTTTAGTCATCACATCTGCCAATTGATCTTGTGAATCACAATGCACCAGTTCAACAGTGCCTGCCTTTGTCAGCTCTCGAAGAAAATGAAAACGCACGTCAATATGCTTGCTACGACCGTGCATTACTGGATTCTTTGAAAGCTTGATTGCTGAGCTGCTATCACAAAAAATAGTAGTCAAATTCTCATGATTTTGGTCCAATTTTGCCAACACCCTGCTTAACCATATTGCTTGGCATGCACATGATGCTGCAGCAATAAACTCGGCTTCTATGGTGGACAAACTAACCACTGGTTGCTTTTTAGAAGACCATGAAACTGCTCCTGAGCTCAATAAAAACACATAACCTGAAGTGCTCTTTCTATC
>JANQBM010000222.1:4602622-4615017 GCA_025594535.1 Erythroxylum domingense
AAAATGTCCAAGCTTGTGACATTTGTAGCATTCTACAGTGGCTTTATCAAAACTCTGTCTGCCTCTCCCCCTTCCTCTTCCTCTATAACTTCCTCGGCCTTAGCCTCTTATGCCATATTGTTCCCCAAAAGAGATCTTTAAAGTCTGTGATTCTTCAACTAAAGAATTCATATTGATGCGCTGCTCATGCACAAGTAGGCTACTCTGTAATTCATCGATAGTTAAGATGTTGGTATCTTTTGATTCCTCAATGGAACACACAACATAATTAAACTTGGAGGTCATCGATCTCAGAATTTTTGAGACCACATCAGCATCACTCTTGTTCTCACCATTTGCTTTCATTTTGTTGACTATTGTGAGAGTTCGAGCAAAATACTCATTGACAGATTCACTGGTCTTCATTTCTAGAATCTCATACTCCTTTCGTAGAGCTTGCAGGTGTGCGTGTTTTACTCTTGTTGCCCCTTGAAATTTCTGCTTCATTGAATCCCATATGCTTTTGAATTTATCCTTATTGAGGATTGTCTCAAGGATTGAACGATCTAATGCTTGAAATAAATAGTTCTTTGCCTTCAAATCTTTCAGCTTCTGATCCTCAATATGTTTCTTATGCGCCTCTGTTGACGCACCACCTTCTGCTGCTACAGGTACCCCATTCTCCACTCCAATCCAGTATTCTTTCGAGTGCAGAAAATTCTCCATGAGCATTGCCCAATGGTCATAGTGTCCATCAAATTTAGGAACAACTGGTTGCACAAATGAACTTTCTGATGCCATCTTTAAGAACTCACGTAGAGAGCTGCTGCTTTCTAATTCAATCAGGTCCCGCGAGGAAGTTCTGATACCAAATGTTAAAGTAAAGAAATTGAGAGATATTAACTAGATATATGAAAGAGGAAAATCAGCTTTATATAGTTGTACATCACAACTGAAAAGGGAAAGAAACGGAGTTCATGACTCTAACAACTTTTGAATAAAACAAATAACTAAGTATCCCTAAAGAATCGGGATTTATTAACTAACAATCTAAAAAATAGACCATCAAATCCTAACAATTTTAATTTCGAAGTTTATGTAACAAATGAATTCACACAAGATGCCGTTTCTGCCTCATGTCATAATTGCTATATTTACATGTTCTAAGCACCTGCATATTGAAACTCTATACTTGTCACAATAAATTATTTCCAATTATTATGAAAATAAATACTTTCATACTGAAGTTAACCAACGTAATTACACCGAAACGCCAATTTCACGTTCACCTACGTTACTAAGATCTTTGAGATCTTTCTTTTTCACATCACGTGGACTACGTTGCACGCTTGACTACGAGTCTATGAACATGATGTCCACATCCCGCAACTTTTCTCAAGTCTTCTTCTATTTGTGGTTACATAGAAGCAGAAGTCCAAGTCTTATCTTGCTAACCAACTTTCACGCACTGTCAACTGCAAAAAGTCCTTACTGCTACTACCCTGGGTTCACATTAATCACCACAAATAAGCTAATCCCTTCGCCTTTTTCATGGAAAATATGCAGAGCTTTACAATTCAAAGCTCTGTACTTTATCTTCATCTTCTTCTCCTCCACTTCTTGTCAGCTCAACTTCCATCTTCGGCTTACAATCTGCCAGATAAGTATTTCATCAACTGCGGCTCAAGCTCCAATTACAACACTAACTCTCGGGCGTTCACAGGGGACATGAACCCGGTCTCCTTTTCGTTTACAAAGAAGAGCAGCACAGTTGAAAATGACAGCGAATCCACAGCTACGTCGATTCTCTATCAAACAGCTAGGATTTTCAGACAAGAATCATGGTATAAATTCGAAATCGCCATTAAGGGCACTCATCTGGTTCGACTCCATTTCTTTGCTTTCTCATCTCCGGCTAATCTTTCCTCAGCTCTTTTTGATGTTTCCGCTTCCGGGTATTCCCTGTTACAGAATTTTAGCGTAGGCAATGGTGGCAACACTCCTATGATTAAGGAATTCTTTCTTAGTATCAGTGGTGACCAATTTATATTAGATTTTGTGCCTCAAGAGTCATTTTTTGCTTTTGTCAATGCCATAGAAGTCTTCCCAGTTCCTGAGAGTTTCTTTTATGATGAAGCTTCCCATATTAGTCCTATCGGAAAAATTGGTAATTTCGACGGTTTACTCTCTAAGGCTTTAATGACAGTTCACAGAATCAATGTTGGAGGATCCAAACTAACACCTGATAATGACACTCTTTGGAGATATTGGGTTCCCGATGACAGCTATATCTATAATCCTCACGCTGCCAAGAAATATAGTTCCTACGATGTTGACATTTTTTATCCGGCTGGAATCAGCATATATACTGCGCCGGCTTCAGTATACCAGAGTGCCAAAGGGATGAACATAGATAGTGGTAGGACTTCAAATTTATTCAACATAACCTGGTCCTTCGAAGTGAGAAAGAATACAAGGCACTTCATTCGAGTTCATTTCTGTGACATCATGGGCTCTTGGCTTGGTGAAATAATCTTCGAACTGTATATCTATGTAAACTTCGATCTTCAAATTGATCCCTACAAGACAACTCAACGTTTGGCAACTCCTTTCTTTGATGATTTTGTTGTAGATTCTGACGATTCTGGACTTCTAAATATCACAATAGGCCCTTCAGATCCAGAGCACCTAAATGCCTTCCTGAATGGACTAGAGATAATGGAGATTTTGGGGAAATCAGGCTCTACTCCATGGACAAATGATCAGAAGAAGAATAATTTATTTGTTACCATTGGTATAGTCCTTGGAAGTTTGGCCCTCATCTCCATTTTAGCAGTTGTTTTAGTCTTGATAAGGCGCAGGAAATCCAAAACTGCTGCAACTCTAGTCTGGCCACCTGTTCCAGGTTGTAGCAGAATGCGAGAAGGGATTGCCAACGGCTCCGTTTCACCTAATTTAAACCTTGGATTGAAGATATCACTAGCAGAAATTCAGACTGCGACAAAAAAGTTCGATGCAAAATTGAAAATTGGAAAGGGAGGATTTGGAACTGTTTACAGGGGATCTTTATCTAATGGCATGAAAGTTGCTGTGAAACGAAGTGAACCAGGGTCAAGCCAAGGTTTTCCAGAATTTCAAACCGAGATAATGGTCTTATCGAGAATTCGCCATCGACATTTGGTTTCGTTGGTAGGATATTGTGATGAGAAATCTGAAATGATACTGGTTTACGAGTTCATGGAAAAGGGCACATTGAGAGACCACCTTTACAATTCAGATTTTCCACCATTATCTTGGAAGCAAAGGCTTGAAATTTGCATTGGTGCAGCGAGGGGTCTTCACTATCTCCACAGAGGTGCTAAGGGTGGTTTTATTCATAGAGACGTCAAGTCCACAAACATCTTGCTCAATGAAAACTATGTTGCTAAAGTTGCTGACTTTGGTCTTTCAAGGTTAGGTGCCCCTGATCAAACTCATGTCACTACAGGTGTTAAAGGAACTTTTGGTTATCTTGATCCTGAATACTTTAGGACTCAACAATTGACAGAAAAATCCGATGTCTACTCATTTGGAGTAGTTCTGCTAGAAGTTCTATGTGCAAGACCAGCTATTAATGCCTTCCTTCCAACAGATCAAGTAAATTTAGCTGATTGGGTTATGCTTTGCAAGGAGAAAGAAATGCTTGAACAGATTATAGATCCTAAGGTAAAGGGTCAGATCAACCAAAATTCTCTGCGAAAGTTCTCAGAGACAGCAGAAAAATGTCTGCTACAAAATGCTTTCGATAGACCCACAATGGGTGATGTCCTCTGGGATTTAGAGTATGCACTGCAACTACAGCAAACAGCAATCCGGAGAGATCCACAGGAGTGCAGCAGAAATGATGGTTCAGCTACTTTGTCATTGCCTAATGTTCAAACCTTTCCTTCTATGATCTTGCCAATGGAGACGGATGATATGCCCATCTTGAGAGAGGATAATTCTGACTCATCGGCGACAGAGATTTTCTCACAATTTCAAATCGATGAGGCTAGATAGTATGTGTGTGGTGTTCTAAGTAGAATAGCATAGCCAGGTAAGTTGATTATGCATACCATCTCTGTAGTGCTCTCTTAAGATAACTCTGTATTAAATTGCAGAAATGTTTATTTATGTTAGAACTATGAAGTATGCGATCTTTAAGGCTGCTTTTATCCAACAAAGATATGCTCTGTCTGCTTATATATAAAGAGGAAAGACAAATTTTCAGGTATGGTTATTGTATATATTAATAGAGAAACCTCACAGGATATTTATTAACCTAAGTTCTACAAGTAAAGACGACAGAACAGGATACAGGGAGTGTTAAGCTATTAGCCTGATAATATCATAAACGTATAAAATGCCCAATAGTTCCTTAACTTATTGGAAAATTCTGCAAGCTGAGGATAACTATACTCTTCAATGCCTAAGAAAAAGACTGAACGTAGTCTGGCTTCTCAGCACCTGAAAGTTCATGGTTACGGCTAGACGTAATTGCAACCAAATAGTTAGCTTACAAGACAGCAATGGTGATCTAAAAACTGATCAGAATACCCTGCGTGAGATGGCAAGGTCCTTTTTTGCTAAGTTGATGGGTCCTGATCGTGTTACTTACCCTTCGACTACCATGAAACGTATTTTGAAAGCAGCTGTAGGGCAGAAGAGGAATGCAGAACCGATTGCCCGTGTCGGTGCATGATATCAGGAAAAATGTATTCAGTATGCATCCATCAAAAGCCCCAGGACCGGATTGAACAGAAGGTTCGAGAGAGAGTGGGAGAGAGAGAGTAACTAAACTAGCTTTTTATTATTTCTGATGTACAGTTGAAAAAAGCTAGATTTTATTATGTATACAGCTGTACTAAGCTACTGTATAATACTTGAACTAAATCACTCTACTATGTACAAACTAAAACGACAACACTTCATTTAGTAAATTAACTATCTTAACATCCTCCCTCAAGTTGGAGGTTGGTGAACATCAACCAAACTCAACTTGGACAAAAGGGAAGTAAAAAAAGGTGCAGCCAAAACCTTTATAAATAAGGCAGCCAATTGATGCTTAGAAGAAACATAAGCAGGAGCTATGAAACCCAACTTAAATTGATCAGGAATAACATGGCAATCAATATCAAAATGTTTGGTACGTTCATGAAACATTGGATTGGCAGTAATATGAAGTGCAGCCTGATTATCACACCACAAAGGAATGGGACAGGAAAAGGAAATCTGTAAATCTTTCAACAAATAGGAAATCTACAGCAACTCACAAATTGTTGAAGCCATACTATGATACTTAGCTTCAGATGAGGATCTAGAAACCATAGCCTGTTTCTTAGTCTTCCAGGAAACCAAAGAATTGCCCAAAAAAACACAAAAACTCGAAACAAAACAATGAGTAGTCAAGCACGAACCCCAATCAGCATCACAATAAGCAACAAGAGAACAGGGAGACGAATTAATAGGCACAAAAGAAACAGAGAAAACAGGAAAAAACAAACCCTTAGAAGGGCAGCCTTTCAAGTATCTCAACAGATGCAGAGCAGCAGCCCAATGATCCTAACATGGAGCAGTCACAACATAGAGCTGTCACAAACTGACTCAATTGCTGAACTGCAAAAAAAATATCAGGTCTAGTAAACCCAAAATACAACAATCGACCAACCAACCTATGGTATTTCCCGACATCCTCCAACACAGAACCAGAAGTATCTGAGAACTTCAAGCCCTTAGGCAATGGGGTAAAAACAGGTTTAGCACCAGTCAAACCCGCTCAGATAACAGATCAAGCACATACTTGCGTTGATTAACATATAAACCAGTGGAAGACCTAGCAATCTCCAATCCCAAAATATACTTGGCAGGACCAAGATCTTTAACAGAAAATGCGAAAACTAAAAAGTGTTTAACATCAGCCAAAACATCCACAGATAAGCAGAGCCACAAAATGAAAAGATATCCTTGCTATTGTATCTGCCTTAAAAGAATCCTTGTCAAGGATATATAACTTGCCTATAACCTTTCCTACTGCCAAAATGTGATCAGTCTTCAGGTCCTGCAAAATGCAGTGATTTAGAAAGAATGTAAAGGTAATAGAGGATGAATTGGCAAGTTTGTTCATAGATAGAAGATTAAATTTGAAAGTAGGAATATGTAAAGTATCTGTCAAGACAATGTCATTTGGTAACACAACATCACCAATGTGATGGACCCGATTCTGAGTACCATCAGGGAGATAAACAGGTATGTATTTGGCAGGAAGAATAGGCTTGGTTAACAAAGAAACATCCACACACATGTGATTAGAAGCTCCTATATTTAATATCCAAGAATCTAAATCTATATTATCAAGACTAGAAAGGGCTAACATAGGAAGTGTACCTGCAAAATCTGAGATCTATGTAAGGTTCACCATGAGAGGATCAGTGGGGGCTGTGTTCTTAACTAACTTCAGCAACTCTTGCTTAATCAATTCAGATAATGGAGGATTAGTAGTATTGACAAAACTGTCCATAACTGATTTATTGCTATCTATAGTGAATGAATTAGTATCATTTACTGTATTAGCAGCATAAGACTTCCCAGTCCTTTTCTCTCTTCTGTTTTGCAACTCCTTGTACCAATCGGGTACACCAGTGAGTTTAAAACAATTCTCTTTTTTTTCTTACAATAGTTACAAAATAATTCACTCTTATTACCATTCCTCAACTTTTTTTTGGACTATTTTCCTCCCCCATTTATAACTTTCTTACCACCACCAGTATTTGCTAACAGCGCACTATGATCAATTTCTTCACCAAAAACCATCTGAACTTCTCTTTGTTTTTCTACCCTCAACATTATAGAATTGGCCTTATTAATAGAAGGTAGTGGTTCCATAACCAGTATCTGGTTCCTAACATGATCAAAGCTTTCATTCAACCCCATTAGAAATTGCATTAACTAATTCATTAAAGTTAAATCAGCCAAAGCTTTAGGTGCTCCACAAATACATTGTGCTGCCGCCTCACAAGTGCACTGCAGGACAGGTATAAGACACCAAAGCTCATCCCATAATTTCTTTAAACTAGTAAAATATTTAGCTATAGACATATTACCTTAAGATGCAACACTAATCTGCCTCTGTAAGTGATACAATAAAGGCCCATTGCTCTCCCCAAATCTTTCTACCAAATTTGCCCTCAATTCTTGGGCTAAATTTGTGTAGATAAAGGCTTCAACTATATCCGTTGATATTGAATTTAAGATCCAGAATCTAACTATATAATCAGTCCTAATCCACCTATCACATTCAACAAAGCCTGGACTAGGTTTCGGAAAGGTTCCATCTATAAACCCTAATTTCATCTTAGCTCCTAGGGCAATTTTTACAGATCTACTCCAGCTCAAAAAATTGCTCCCATTCAGTACTGCAGTAACTAAACTCATACCTGGATAATCCGAACCTTGGTGCTACACCTAATTTTCTTCATACATACCTTGTAATTGGGGGTCCAGTGTTGATCCAGTGGGGGATTCTGCAGAGACACCCTCCATTATCGTAAAAAACACAGGCTGAAGCCACCGTCGTAGTTACCAAGTCCAAATTGCGAAACCCTAATCTCTCGATTCGTCAAGACAAAGCTTCTTTCTTCACCTCCGAAGAAAATACAACTACCGTAGACCTCTAACACACATCTCTGTGTTGTATTTTGCTTCAATCGAACTCCAGTAACGATCAATTACTTGCTCTAATACCATGAATAGAAGGTTCGAGAGGGAGTGGAAGGTAGAAAGTAAATAAACTAGCTTTTTATTATTTCTGATGTACAGTTGACAAAAGCTAGATTTCATTATATATACAACCGAACTAAGCTACTGTACAAGACTTGAACTAAAACACTCTACTATGTACAAACTAAAACGACAATACTTCATTTAGTAAACTAACTATCTTAACACGGATGGATTCCCTGTAGAGTTCTTTCAACAGACATTATTGGGCAATTATGTACAAAAGTTATTTTGGAGTTTTTCCAAAATTCTAAGATGTTGCAATAGCTGAACTGAACGTATCTTTTTCTGGTGCCTAAGAAAAACACTCGATGTCTTTGAAGGAGCTTAGGCCCATATCGTGCTGCAATGTCATTTACAAAGTCATAACTAAATTGTTGGTGGATCGTCTGAAAGGAGTTCTTAAGGATATTGTTGATGTTAATCAAGGAGCTTTCGTTCCTGGTCGAAACATCAGGGACAATATAATTATTTTACAAGATCTGATGAAAGAATATGCTTCTGGGAGACCCTTAAGGAGTTGTATGATAAAGATAGACTTCTATAAAGCCTAAAATACTGTTAACTGGAGCTTCATTAGAACATTCATGGACATTATAGAGATGCCTTCTGACTTTGTAAACTCATGGAATGTGTCCAATCACCGGCCTTCAACGTGTTGGTTAATGGAATCCTCTCCAGACTGTTTAAGAATTCAAAGGACATTCAACAATATAGAAAATATGTCCTAAAAGCTACAGCCAAAAGAGGCTCAATTAGCACCTAAAATTATCATGCATGAACTCCTAAATTAAAGGACAACGTGCAGCCAGTGGAGGCAAGGACAAAGGAATAATCAAAAGAACACAAAGGACAACATACAACTGGTGGTGGCAAAGACAAAGGAATAATTAAAGGAGGACATTTATTATACAATACAGTTACCTTTTTTTTTTGCTTTTCGTTGTATATATTACAAACATTTGTACAGAAAAAATCACAACTTTTATCAATCAAATTGAACAAGTTTCTTCTTTTCCATTAAACCTCCAATACGAGAGCTTAATTTTGCATGGTATCAGAGCCATTGGCTCTCAATCCTGCAATTCCCAAAAAATCCAAATACCTTACCTAAAGAAACCCCAAAATGACTAACAATACCGAAGAAGTCAGAGAAGTAAGCAACCACCGATCTCCCTTTGATTCCGATTTGTTTACCATCTCACCGGCGGATAACCAAAGAAGTGTTCTCATTAATACCCATTTCGACGGTTCCAATCACCTATCATGAAGCAGGTCGATGCTCATATCTTTGAGGGCCATAGAGAAACTCAGATTTACAACCGGCGAGATCGAGAAACCCATAAATGATGAGAACTTAGCAAGGAAGTGGGAGACAGCGGACACAATGGTAATTGTTTAGATCCTTAATACACTCACTAAAGAAATTGTAGACTCGTTCTTAGTAGTAACAACGACCAGAGATCTGTGGGAAGAACTCAAGGCCAGGTACGGTGAAATCAGCAGACCCTACATTTACTAATTAATTCAGGAAATGAACAATCTTTGACAAGGTAACGATTCTATTACCACATACTTCACAAAATTAAAAAAATTATGGAATGATATTGATTGCTTTATGCCTATCAAGACTAACGGGTGTGAAGTTTCTAAGCACAATGCTGAGACTGTTAGCAACGGAAAGCTAATGACTTTCTTGTTAGGCTTAAAAGAAGAATATACTACTATAGTAAGTCAAATCATACTGATGGATCCATTGCCAGAAGTAAGCAAAGCCTTTTCTATGATTCTAAATATCGAGAAACAAAAGATTGTTTCTGTTGATGCAAATAGCGTAGGACAGATGGGAGTTGCTTTATTGACCAACAACGGAGGTGCAAAAAAACAGAACAGTGGGGGATGAGAATCATGGAACAGGAGAAGCAATGTCAAGAAGGAAGAGAAATATTGCAATTACTACCATGAAAAAGGGCATTTGAGGGAAACATGTTTCCAGCTACACCGGATACTCGATTGGTGCAAAAAGCTCCAGAAGAAAAAAGGGAAGAAGGAATTTGTTGTTGCGGTAAACGAAACAGATGTCCAAACACTGAATAGGACTGACGAAAAGTGCAGGAATAGATGTCGAGTCCTTAGTGAAACAAGTACAAGAGCTCATGAGCTTTATCAAGGGTAAGGGTATTTTAGAAGTCAATCACGTCGCTTTTAATAGCTTTTCAGGTATGCCTAACAACTTGTTTTCTTTTTACGATTATAATTACGATATTGATTTATGGGTCATCGAATCGGCACCTCAACCCATATGTGCAAAAACCTTTGTACACTCATCAACCTAACTAAAAAACCTACTATTAAACCTGTTTTGCTGTCCAATGGATCAAATAGATCCATCACTTATATTGGAGAGGTTAGAGTAACCCCTCACTTAAGCCCAAAAAATGTACTATGCACACACACTTTTCATCACAATCTTCTGTCTGTTCACAAAATTGCAACTCAAAATAGTCTAGCAGCAATATTCATCACTTACAAAGTTTTTTTGTAGGACCTACTAACTGAGTATATGGTTGCGTTTTGTGAAGCGGTGGGTGCTATTTACAAGTTAACGCCCAAGAACTTTTTGCCGAAAAAAGCTTTGAAAGGTCCTTCACTTGATTTTTATTTAAATAATTCCTTTGCTTACCACAAATGTGACAATTTTGAGTTGTGGCATCATCGTTTTGGATACGCATTGAAAAATAAGTTGGCTTTTTTACCAGATTTAAATTTGAAAAGTCCACCAAGCCATGTGTGTGATATTTGTCCATTAGCTAAACTACAACGCAAAACATTCCTCACACACACAATTACCACTACGAAACCTTTCGAACTTATCTACGTAGATTTGTGGGGCCCATACAAAACCCTAAATATCGATGATTTGACCTACTCTGTTACAATCGTTAATGAATATTCACGTGCGACTTAGACCTACTTAATTAATAGTAAAGCCCAACTTCATGGGATACTTGAAGTTTATTTCAACATGATACAAACTCAATTTAACTTATCCATTACTAATATACAATCGGATAATGTATCTGAGTTCATGAACCAAAAATGTATAGACTTGTTTAATAACAAGGGATTTCAACATCAAAGGTCGTGTCTGTATACCCCGCAATAAAATAGCATGGTCGAACGAAAACATAAACACTTACTCCAAATGACTAGAGCTTTAATGTACCAAGCGAACTTACCACCAACATTTTGGGGAGAAGCCTTATCAACCTCCACATTTATCATAAATCTATTACCAACCAAATTCATAGGATGGAAAACACCCTACGAAAAACTTTACAATAAAATACCCAAATTAGACACCCTACGAACATTTGGATGCCTATGCTATGCAACAAACACCAAACCATTCAAAGAAAAATTAGAACCAAGGGCCCATTAATGTTTATTTTTGGGATACGTGTGTTAGCCTCTGATTTTTTTTGTTGAGTTAAGCATGATTTAAATGAATTATGGGGTCATGGTAGAATTATTATTGGAGTTTAATTATTTATTACAATGTTAGTAGGATTTTATTTCACTAGTTAGTGACATTAATGCATTAAAAATGAATTGAGGGCATTTTTGGCATGTCACCTAAATTTAGAAACCAAGAAGCATTAAAGGAAGGGAAAAGTGGATTTTTAGCACTCATTAAGGGTAGAATGGGAAGAGGAAAATGTTGTCTTGTAAATTAAAAGACCAAAAACGAAATGAAGGAAAGAAGGAGAGAAAACGTGAAAAAGAGAAAGAAAGGAGAGAGAGTCAGCCATTAGAGAGAAAAAGAAGAAGAAAGGTTAGGGTTCCATCTTTTTTTAGCTTTTAAGAGTGATTTTGAGGTTGTTTAAGAAGAGGAAAAGAAGAGCTTCCATTTGAGCCAAACATCTCTTTGTTTGGTGAAGATTCAAGGTAAGCCCAAATTTTAATCCTTTAGATTTTTAGAAGGATTTTGGTTCATGAAGCTTAGAAAATGCATGAGTTTACGTATTCTAGAATCAATTTTTAGTGAATGTGCTTTTTGGGTTCTTAATTTGTATTCCTATTGAATGGAATTTTTGCCAATGTTAAAGGGAATCAAGTAAGGCAAGAGGAGCAAGAGGAGGGGTATTTTTAAGCAAGTTTCTAAGCAAGGAATTTAGGTGGGTTACTTGTTTATAGTTGAGTTAATGAGCCATGAGAAATTTTCCAAATCAATAAAGTTGAATGATTTCAATTGCTTTATAAATGTTGCATTTGGTGCTTTTTAAATGATTTAAGTAATTGCTTGGTACATGAGTAACACCCCACTCCCGCCGGACCCGAACCCGATATCGACAGTGATATCCGAATCTGTGCCCCGCGAGGGTGGCGTGTCACATCACTTTACTAAACAAAAGTCGGTATAATTTTTTTTTGAAAACTCTTATCATTTATCATTCATGTGGGCCCACTTTTCCTTTTCAAAAAAAAATTTATACCGACTTTTGTTTAGTGAAGTGATGTGACACGCCACCCTCGCGGAGCACAGATTCGGATATCACTGTCGATATCGGGTTCGGGTCCGGCGAGAGTGGGGTGTTACATTTATGTGGTATCAGAGCCCA
>JANQBM010000222.1:4634205-4658106 GCA_025594535.1 Erythroxylum domingense
TCAGACCTTATAACTTCCTACTCTGTTATCCAAAAATTCCATGCTTTATAGCAATGGAAAGATCAATACAAGCTCTATAATTTGTATGAAGAGATCAAAAGCTAATTCTAACTCAAACTGGGTCAAATTCTCAATCAAAGTTTCTAGTTTGATGCATATGCACCTAAAACATATCCAGCCTTCCTAAATTGATATCTCTCAATTCATACATCCACAAATTGCATATGATATATGTGTTACAACTAGAGTAGCAGCGACGGGTGCGTGCTTTCGGTTTTATCTCTAATTCTAAAGCCTATTTCATGCACCAAACGAGCTCCTATCTTCCAATACCTGATTTTGGTTCTATCTCTAATTCTGAAGCCTATTTCAGGCACCAAACGAGCTCCAATCTTCCAGGACCTTTATGGAAAGTATTCACCGACACGTGGTTTAGGCCTTTCTATAGTTTTCTCATTACGCGAGCTCCCTTAACAGGTCAGAGATTCATTACGCTCGCGATTGACATGAGCAACTGCAGGAAACCTTAACCTATATATATAGCTTCCATATTAGGCTTCCCTATCACAAGGCCGATATAGACCAGGTCCACATTAAGAGGGATCAATTTCCACCCGGACTTCGACCCTTTGATTTAGAATATTATTAGGTCACTTTATTATCTTTATCTAGATCAAATTACGTAACTTAATAGATAATTTATTTTAAAACCAAATTACAATTAATAACTATCCACTGTATGGGAAATTGACAAAATTGCCCTTAAGCACAAAATGTCTTACAGTATAATCTTGTTTATTACATAAACCTTAACTTATCATGTCAGCACTATTACTTATATAGTTAATATCATTAATTATATAATTAATAGTGAAATTTTTAAATAAATTGAATCTATATATTTTATTATTTTTTAACAGTTTTATTTAATAATCTTAATGTCTAAATTTATTTTGATATCAATTGTTTTTAATAAGTGAGAAACATGCCGCTATACCTTCGGAGGAACATTAAATAAAATAGATATTTCATGCTATAGCTTTCATACATGATGTTCCTTAAATTGGCCCATGTCTTTGTTCTGTTGCTTTAGATAGGCTCTAATTATTCACTTGTACCAACTTCTTGTTCTTATGTCTGGGTATCTGAAGTGAAATCTCTCTCGGACTTGCATTCAACAAAATGTTTCTAAATTGTTATTGTTGTTATTTTTATATGAAGTGGAAGGAAATATGGAAACTAAATAGTACAAATATTTTACATGGTTATACCCTCGAGGGCATATTTTATAAACATAATTACTATGAGATTGTTTTCTCGTTAATTTGGTATAGAGTTTGTACTATATATATGGATCTCATGTTTTTTCAAAAAAAACACTATAAAAAATTACATTTGAGTTTGTATCTACAGTGCTTATTGTTAGTTTACGTCTTACAATCAATCGATTAGTTGTAATTTAGTGACAAAAATAATTTAAAAACATTTATATCTTGAACAGGTTTGGATGTATATGATAAAGACTATAAGACAATTATGCATTGAAAATAAAATTATAATGAGATTATAATTATGAAATTCATATTTCATTTATGTATTATCCCTAAATTGTTCCTAGTCCTTATTCTATTAAGACTGGACATTAATAAAATATAAAAAGACTAGTAAATGTTATGTTTTTTCTTATGGAAGAAGTAGTCAATCTCATAAACTAAAGTATGAAGATATTTAAATAAACGTGTGGGTGCTTAATAGAGAACAAGTTTACTTAGCTGACAAGATAGGAGAAATCTATTTGAAATATTACTTGTATATCTATTAAAATTCTTATTGTGATGATTGTATAAGTGATTTTTTGACTTGAGGTCGCTTAAGTTATCTTATATAGGGATTGTTATATTTTGATAATACTTATAACATTCTAATCATGGATAGCCCATTCGGTAGTCATTGGGTATAACATAAACTATATAGATGTAGTTGAGTGATCAAGATAGGATTCATCAACCTAAAGTAATTAGGTAGAATATTCTGTTATTTTCGATTAGTATTGATTTAAGTAAAAGGTTTACAAATGTCATTAATTGAATCAACAGTCAATGGCGAGAACTAATATGATTTGAATCGTAATAAAGTAGATATTTATGTCTAATCAGAATACTGTATGAAGAAAAGATTAAATTATATAGAAAAATCATATAGGAAAATGTAAGTCAAAACCACCTTAACATTCCTAAATATTTAGGTGGTCATGATGTGTTGCTAGATGCTAATCTTGATCTATGTTTATAAAATGTTTAATTGGATAATTAAAGATAAATAAAAGGAGTTTTAATTTATCTAATTCTAATTATGAATTATAATTATAATTTATAATCATTGCCAACATATTTGAAAATCTAATGGGTCTCACATAAAGAACGGTTTTAAGAGAGGAAGGATATTTTAATCAAACTAGACTTGATTGTAAAGTCTAAGAAACTTTATGATTAAATACGAGATATTTAATAAATAAAAATCAGTATGAGATATTGGATCTTATTTGGGCATAATTAGTATTTAATTAGAATTATTTGTAATTATGATTAAAGTTTAACAGAAAATATAATTAAATTTTAATTAAATTACTATAATGTCCAAAACTTATTATAAATATGTCTAAGCTTTAATGAAGCTAACACTTCTTGCTTAACCTCTCAGTAAGAGTTATAGAGTTCTCTCAATTTATTCTATGAATACTATTAGAGGTCAGACACTTGTGTGACTACGGTGGTTGAGATTGACCAGTTTCAGAAACGGTTCGAGGGATACAACAAGAAAATAATCAAGCTTCAGAATAAAGTATGAATTAAGATCCATGCTTTATTATGATTTATGAGTTAATCATTTTATAGAATTAAAGTGATCTTAATTTTTGGGAAATCAAAATAGAAAAAGTTTCCTAATTATTCCACTATAATCGGGATCTAATTCCATCCTGATTTTCCAATAGCGGTATCAAATTGAATTTTAATTATATAATTTGATTAAATTGTTTGATTGTTGTTGATATTAAATTTTGGAATTGATTGCAATAGTTACAAACCTAAAATCAGATTTAAATGACATCTAAAAATTAACAATATGAAAAGTTTGTATTAATTCTAGAGATTCAGAATTTTAGAAATTCATTAAATTAATGAGAATATGCTCATACAGTCCGAAATTTTCAATAAGCTTTGAACCTAAAAAATTAGAAACTTAGAAGTCCCGAGAACCTCGACTGTGATGACTAGTTTTTGAAGCCAATGCATATGATGCTTTAGTGTTGTGGGGCTTGAGATTAGAAGTTGACAACAAGATATGAGCATAATGAGAATCTGGAAAATAAAAGTAATAAGATGTCGAAGTTATGGTAGTTGGAAAATGTTCGATGTGTTTTATATTTTGAGCTGGAGATTGCGACTGGAAAAATAGAATAAGGTGAGGTAGTACCCACTCAAACTGTAAGGCCCCAAAATATACCCTAAATGAAATGTTACATATTAATGAAAGTACATGTATGATATGAGTTAAATTTATGCTATGATTTGAAAGTGAAAAGCATATGACTTGAATTTTGGTATTGATGGACCATAGTTATTGAATTGGAATTAATTGAAGCTATTAGAGAATTGAGGTATTTAAATATACATTTGGACTAGGAAAAATGGTCAAGAGACAAGTTAAGTTGGTACATGAAAAATTGAATGATTAAGCCTATGAGTTAGTGACACTTGGCATAGCTATGCATTGACATTTGGCATCACTCATTGTGTGACAAATGGCAGCATAATAAGAGGGCAAGTGGCTTAATTGGAGTGTTACATATGGCAGCTTGAATGGATGGCAAATGGACTTCATGCTATGTTATTAAGTGTCATATGGTGGTAATAACACCTAGCATTCATAAGCGTTTAATCACCTAAACCATTCGGTGATTCTACAGCACTCTCTCTATTCTTGCATTTTTTCCACCGAAACCACTCTCTCTTCCTCTTAACTTCTGGAATTTTGCTGAAGTTTGAATCATCAACAGTTGGAAGCTTTGTAAGTTATTTTATCATGAAGATGGTCTTGTAATTTTATGTGTTATTATCTTGTTGGTGCTGAAAGTCACACCTTAATCTTAGATAAGAGCTGATTGTTAGGAAGTGTTGGTATAGCTGGATCTCTGAAGTGATTTGGAGTTGTTCTTTGAAGTTTAAAGAGGTAAGGGTGTACTAAACTTGGTATTATGATAGAACATGTATTGTTTGATGTTTGAAGTGGGATAAATGTGTACTGAAATAATGAAGAATTGTGGTTAAAAACTTGATTCATGCTAGACAGAATTAGTGGTTCTAACTTCCACGAATAAACTATATTAATCTAGGAAAAATTAGACCAAGTGGTCTTTAGAAAAATTGTAGTTCGTCCTTTTAGCCTTTCAAGGTATATCACATGAAATTTTTGGATTTCGGATGAAAGATATATGGCCTTTACATGATAGCATCACTGGTGCTGGCATAGGTTGCAACACTGTCCCTAATAGAAATTTATGTCCTATTTTCAACGATTAAACTATATTGATGTAGGCCGAATTAGACAAAGTTGTCTTCATAAAAGTTGTAGCTTATCTTCTTAACTTTCTTATGGTATAAAGTTTGTAATTTTTGGATATCAGAATTGAGGGATACGAGCTTGACAAGTTTGAGTACACATCAGGGGTGCACGACCCTTCAATCATGGGAGTGCACGATAGTGCACTAACCTTTCAATCATAGGAGTGCACGATCATGCATAAGCACGATTGTGCACTAATCCTTCAATCAAGGGAGTGCACGATCGTGCATAAGCACAATCATACACTAGCCCTTCATATGATCGTGCACAGTCTGTAGTATTTTGGGTATAACTCATGAAATAATGAACCAAATTGAATGATTTTTGTTTCGTTTCAAAGCTAAGACATAGAGGAACATTTATTAGAAGAACTTATTGTCTAAAAACGTCAGTTTCTAGGTCAAAATGTCTATACAAATCTGACCAGAAATTTGCCTAGAAAATCTGGAAAAAGTGCAAGAAAAGGATAATGGGCAGAGTTTTTACCATAAAGGTTGAATAAGATTTGGATTTGTTATTAAAGTAATAACTTAAGGAAGGTTTTATTAGATAACAAAGTATCTAATTTTGGAACTTAAAAGGAATTAAAGGAATGAAGTCTACTTATGAATGTTAGAGTGATAAGAGTAATGTGTTAGTTATGAATGTTTGTGAATTAGGAACTTGTGTGATTACATATAATATGTAATTAGTTAACGAATTCTTTGGTGCATGATTACAAATGGTTATGTTCACAAGGCATGTTAAGTTTGATTAATTGTGAATGATTATATCCTATGTGAGCGAAATAGAATAAGTTATATGATATGCATTGTATCTTTTGCATAAAATTTTGAAATCTGAAATGGTTTGTTTTAAAACTACTGAGCCCTAGTCTTGGTTAAATAGGCATGCCTAGAAGGGTTAGCAGTTGCTTCTGTAATTAAACACTAAGGTGTCTTCTATAACCAAACACTAAGGTGTCTTCTATGTTAGACAATTTGTTGTCTTCTGATTTTAGACACTTCTGTATCTTCTGTTTCAGAGACTTAAGTCTCTTCTATTTCAGATACCAAACATGGTATCTTCTATTCTGGTCCCGTTACTCACTTTTTTAAAAATGATTAGTAGGCTAATTTGTTTTGTATTATATTACATGCTCAGTTCTGATATAATCAAGCTCTGTTCTGAAATAACTATGTTCAAGCTCTGTTCTGAAATAACTATGTTCTGTTCCGATATAATCAGATACTGTTTTGACATAGACAAGTTCTGTTCTGGTACTTCAATGTTCGGTTCTGAAATTTTGGTATTCTATTTTGATACTTGTAAGCTTCGCTCTGAAGCAAATATATCCTGTTTTGATTTGGCATATTCTGTTCGGAGATACATATTGTTTGGAATGTGCTTTTATATGAACATTTAAAGATTGTTTGAAATGTGATCTGAATCTGTATATATGAATGTTAGATGACTGTTAGAAACAATTACCAAATCATATCTTGTTTAGTTATTCCCCATTAAGCTTTATGCTTAGCATGGTGGTTTTGCCTCTGTGTAGGTTCTGATAAGAAAGTTTAAAGACTGGGACGAAGACCAATGCAATGGCCAAAGAAGGATGTGTTTAGTTTTGACAAGATGTATATTTTAGTTTGTTTTTGTGATGTAGTTAATGTAATGAAACATATTGGAATTTGTATTTTATGGTTTGTATTTTGACATGCTCAACTTGTATGATGTAAATTATGTCTTGATTATAAAATATCTCCTAATGGATTGTAAAGTTTATTTGCTTGAGTTTCTGGAAATGCATGCAAGTGATATTTTAGTATGTTTTGGATTATTTTGGTTCTGTTATGTGTAGCATCTACATATCCTTCCAGGAGATATGTGGGTGTTACACAAACAACGTCACACGAAGGCAGTAATAGCTACTACTCTTGACTGACTAGTGGCTAGCATCATAATCTGTGCATCTTCTGTTGGAGCTAGTGTTTTCCAGCTATAAGAATGACACATCTTTACTAACGGTGATGAAGGCGCGAGGTGTGGAGATAACGACTTGGAGAGGTGCAAAAAGCATCATCTGAAGCAAATTGACGAAGGAGATTTTGTTGGGTTTCGATCATGCATAACATGCATCAACTATCATAATTCGTAGCGAAAAATAAAACGAAACCCAGAAAATACAGAAACAAACATGTGCCATTAGATGTCGTAAAACAAAACATGAACTTAAGATGTGTACCTTACAATCTCCTTTGTTCTTCTTTGTCTTCACCTCTTCAGGTTGTCGTAGATCACAACGACCAAAGGAGGATGTCTCTAATGATATCCACACAAAGAATGAAGCTTGAAACCTCTCAGGAAGAATGTCCAGAACAAGCACAAATTGCTAGGTTTATGGTGTGTTCTTTTTGAAAGAGTATTTTAAAAGATGGTGAACAATTCACCAAAAAGAAACTTTGTTTTCTAACAACTTTTGCACGAATATTGAGTGTCTTTGACACCCTCTGACCTTCCTTTAACTCCCAAAATCAATGGATAGTTAGTGGGAATTAAGTTGCTTTAATCCCACTTCATTTAGCATGAAAACATTCACCTCTTCTTTAAAGGGTAATTTTTTCATCTTATCTAATACGCAAGATTCACATATGTCATATGATTCACAATCAAATGACCCTAAATTACCACACTTTTGTAGCTTAGTCATGCATCTCTAATATCTTAGATCCTCATCTGAAACGATTTTACTCATTCTTCGCATCTCCAATACGCATGACCTATTAGGTTTCCAATTACGTTGACCACTTGAATTAACACTTAATTCAAGCAAGTCATGAGTGGTATCTAGCAACACATCATGACCCCCAATTGACCAGAAAGTTAGTAGTTTTACTATGAACCCTTCCATAAACAATGTTCCCGTGCAATTCATCCTTTTACCATTCTATACCCCACTTGGTTCAAAGTATGGATAAAGTATCAACTCCTAATAGATTGACTACATCACATCTAGCCTAAGTGATGTTAGTTCTTGTCTCTGAGGCTTATTACTCAATTAGATATGTACCTGAAGACTATCTTAATGACATTTCCACTCTGGTCAGAGATTCTCGAGTAATAACCATGACAAGAGGCCTTGGGTATCATCTCCTCCTATCAAGAGTCGTGAATCCATTATTGGCTACTTAATTACCTTTGAATACCTTAAGTTGTACCTAATCACCACCCTATGAGCAACCTCTGAGACGCAATGAGGAATGGAGTCAAAGTACAAGATCAGTATCCAAGATATCCTTGAGCACCTCAAGTCTAAGGATATTTGCACTATTGTTATGATGAGACTATCACTAAAACCATAATAGATTATCCATATGATTGTGTTATGGCACGTCATCCAATGTACTTACTAATCTTAGCAAGCATCTATATGTTAAATATAAACAACTCATGCTTACAACTTATAGGATCCACTGCTTGATCTAATTAAGGAGTATAACATGTGCTAGTTTGTCCAGATTAATAATGTCCCATCTCATTAATCCTATAACTAGGGATAATTTAGGCACTAACATAATTACACGTGATTGGAATCTCATTATCATGATCTCTTCACGATTTCCTTCATGTTACATAATATATCAAAGACTTTATTAATTCGATTTAAGATCACTATCAATTCATAAAGAACACGAACATCAAAATAACAAAAATGCCTTTTTATTAATCATAAAGATTTGTACAATAAGTGCTAAAGGCAATTGCCTTTAGAGCACTTCTCTAACAGATTTATGATTGTTGGCTCGTTGAAGCTAGACTAGGTGGTGGTACCACTGGAAAGGAAGATCCTTGTGATAGCTGCGTTAGAGTGAAGTGTGACTGAGACTGGCAATGGAGCAAGAAGTCAGCAGCGGTAAAGGCTACAGATGGCGGCTAAAGTTTGGCTTCTTTGAATTTAGGGTTTCTTAAAGAAAAGAAGCAAGGTGTTAGGATACAAGGATATAACTATTATAGGGTTAGAATAGCTAATGTTTAGACATAAAGTTAAGACTATTCTAGTACTGGTTGTTTGGCAACAAGGATAGTGTATCCTAAGGCTAGAATAAGCAGTGTTAGGGTACAAGGATAAGAATATTCTAATATTAGAATAAGGTTTGCTTGGATTAAATAATCCAATCTTTGGTTTGGAATAAAGTATTCCAAAACCTTTTCCAAACATAAATTTTTAAATCTAAAAATCAATTTCAAAATTAGAGTAATTATTTTTCTTAATATAATTAAGATTAATAATTTATTGATTCTTAATTAATTTTGGAAAAGTAGTTTCTAAATTGGAATTGATTAGTTTCAATTAGATTGAAATTAATCAATTAGACTCCTTATAATTAAGAAAAGTGTTTTCTAAATAATTAAGAACGGTGTTTCATAATTAAAATTATTTATTTCAATTTAATTAAGATAAATTAAAATTATGATTTTATTTGTTTAGAGAATCATTATTCTATTTATTTAAAAATTGTTTCTATATTTATGAATAATAAGTTCGTTGATTTAATAGAAGAGATATTTTCTTGATTAATTTTTGAAAAGTATTTTTATTTATTAATTGAGAAATTGAATTTTTAATAATAAAAAATGTCTTTCTTAATCAAATAAAGTGTTTTATTTAATTTTAAAAGTAGTTTCCTTTTAATGCTAGAAAATAGTTTTCTAATTAACGAAAAGGAATTTCTAATTAGATTAAAAACAGTTTTCTAATTAGATTAGAATGAATTTCTTATATAATTTTGAAAAAAGAGTTTTTCTAAATTATAATAAATAAAAAGCATAATTTATTGAAAATTATTTTCAATCAAATTTTGTTAAAGAAGTTAAGATGATTGGAAATAATTTTCAATTGGATTTGAAAAATATTTTCAAATCAAATTAAATTTCTATTTGGAATAAAATTTTAATTCATTAAGGAATCAATGAATTCAATCTAATTTAATTTTTCAAAAAATTGGAAATATTATTTTAGATTATAAAGATTAATAACTAGAATCAAACGAAACTTGATATTTTATGCATATAACTTTATTATAATTGTATAAGTTGCATGTTTGAATATATGTTTGATATATTATGCACGTTGAATTGTATGTTTGGTATGTATGATATTTTATACGCAATTTTCTGTTTAATGAGACAAACGGACTTAAATTCCTCGTTAAAATATTAAGTGCATGTTTTGAATATAATTGTTGCCTTCCATTATTATAAAAATAAAACCAGAGTTATGTTTATTGTTAGGCGTGTTAAGTAAACTCAAGGTCACATTAACCCAATTATGTTTAGTCTTATGACAGTAGGTTTTACTTAACTAAATTTTTATGATTTGAATGAGCAAACTTATGATCACATAAATTTAGAAGCAGGGCTAGGAATAATATATAAGATATGTTTTGACAAGAGTTGTCACCTAAGGAATCCAAGAGTCACATGAGATGTGACTCATAAAGTTGTTATCTATCTTATGTAAGTTTAGTTGATTTGTTAAGCAAACTCAAGGTCAACTAAATTTGAATGAGATTCTAACCCACTAAAAACATTATAGTAATATTTCTGAATAATAGTGAGGGTTATTATTTCAAATAAAATAACTGGAGTAACCAAATACATTATTAAAGTCCTAACTTTATTTGGTAGTTATGACATATAATTAATTACTTGCTTTTTTTACATTTATATTATGTTCTGATTAGAATTTACCTTGTTTAATATAGTTAAAACTAAGTTAATTAACCCAAGTTCTTAAACATAGGTTGTGTTTAAGAAGAGTTCTCAAAGCTAGATAGAAAATTGTATGTCCATTATGTAATTTTGCTATAATCCCTATTGAGGATTCAGTGAAAATTTTATAGAGATATGTCAAAGTCATATAGATGAAAAAATGTAATAATAACTAATGTCTCGTAAACTTTGATGACAACATGTAAGATTTATGTCAATGTCATGATAGCAAGATGCAAGAGGTTGCAATGAAGTAGAGATGAAAGGTATAGTCCCTTGATGAAATTGTTTCATTAAATTTAGTCTACTAAAAGCATAATTATAGACTACAATTAAAAACATTTGCCATAGAATATTGAGTATAGGCAAGAAAAGTTATGCAATCATTTTCTTCTTTTATGTCATGTTGGTCAAATCAACATGATGAGAATCATAAAGTTACATACAAGGACATATGTATCCTTTTAATTATGAATCTATGAAACTTGTAAAACTTATTAAGTTGAAGAATAACCAAATTAACCTTTGGTAAAAGGATGATGATGGTATTGAATTGTTAAATTTATATATGTCATGTATTGGATGGAATAACAATTCATAAAAGGATAATACTTATATTTTATTATATTACTAATGACTTTATGTGATATAATCATATGTATTAAATAAAATAATGATTTAAAATTTTGAAAAGTTTAAATTATTTAAATGTAAATAGAAATTAAGCATTGAAAATGCTGAAGCACTTAGATGATATATATTCGATGAGTTTTAAATTTTCAGTTATTTATAGTAAATGAGATTCTCTAGTGAATTATTTCATAACAAAATTTCACAAGAGTATGAATTTATGTAAGGAGTAAAATACAATATGAGATATTGTATAATGTAATATTAATTTGCTCTATAGCTATGCCTCGTATATTGAATTACCTTCAATAGTTCTAACTAAATCAATTAATAAGATTTTATATTAGATATAAAATATTAATTTTTTGAAAGAGTCCAAGTTAATGACTTAAGGATGTAATACTTAGTTGAAGCATATATTATCCAATAAGTTTAGAACTAAAATACGTAATAAAAGGTTATGAGATATCCAACAAGTTGGATATAATCTTAAAGACTTGTTGAACAAATTATTTGTTTCAATCTATGCTTATAGAAGAATAGTTCTTAAGATAAGTAGTGGGAGTAAGATGAAAATTGAAAGGTTTAAATCTCGTGTCAATACATCTAACTAGAACTAGTGCTTTTGATGGTACATTTGATGCATAGCTGAAAGGCTATGAGATGTTGAAAGATTCACTTTCATGATGAATTCAAAAAGTTTATTTTGAAGATGATTATAAATTTATCGTGTCTATAAGAAGTTTAGTAGGAGTATAGTTGTCCTCTCAAGTGGGAGTATGTAGAGACATATTAGTCATATAGAACAACAATTTTAATTTTCAATTTTTGAAAAATTAATTGTCTAAGAATGACTCTTATTGGATATGAAAAGGTAATAATTTAATTCTAGGATTTAGATCTATCGAGACATATTGGAAGTTGTTTACCTATTATAAGTCCAAGTACATAGATAATGTACTACAGATGTTTAGTATTTAAGATATCTAATACTTATGAAGTATTAAAGAAATCCATTATCCTAAGTAAGAGTTGATATTTGAGTTCAAAAAGATAAGTATATTACTTTAGAAGTAAATCCCAATTAAGGTTCATTTTACTTAAGAACAATATCATTCAATATTGGAAAGGTTCTTATATAACAATGATTGCTAATTAAGTCATAATACATTTTTCATTCAATGAAAATGATTAATTGGATCAATAAATTTTATAGTGAACTCATATAATTCCTTACATTATTCAAGACAACAATGTACAGTGGAATATTATAGACATTGGACATGTAAAAGGAGTTGAGGTCTCATCAAATATCCAAGGATGTAGTCAGGCAAAAATTTCTTAGTTATGGTGATAATTAAGGTGATTTAATCAAGTGCTCTCTATAAACAATCTTGTAGAATTCTCTCATTAAGCCACTATCCCAATACTAATATAATCGTCATATAGTGATATAGTATAAAATACTAAACGATTGGCTCAATGCAAGTGAGAGATTGTTAGTTAATGTCCTACAGCCAATCGATTAATTGTAGTTTAGTGACAAAATAATTTAGAGTCATTCTTTATATTGTATATGTTTTGATGTATATGATAAAGTTCATAAGATAATTATACATTGCAAATGAAATTATGAAGAGATTACAATTATGATATTCATATTGCATTTATGTATTATCTCTAAATTCTTCCTAGTCATTATTCTATTAAGACTAGACAATAATAAAATATAAAAAGGCATTACACATGTTATGTTTTTCCTTATGAACGACATAGTTGATCTTATAGATCAAAGTATGGAGATATTTAAACAAATGTGCAGGTGTTTGTTAGAGAACAAGTTCACTGAACTGACCCGATATAAGAAATTTATTTGAAATATTACTTATATGTTTATGAAAATTCTAATTGTGATGATTATATAAGTGATCTTTTTACGTGAGGTCTCTAAAGTTATCTTGTATAGAAATTATTATATTTTGATACTATTTATGACCTATTCTAATCATGGATAGCTCATTCGGTAATCGTTAAATATAACATAAACTATATGGAGATAGTTGAGTGATCAAGATAGGATTCATCACCATTAAGTTAGGGAGAATGTTCTCCTAATCTCAATTCGTATTGATTCGGAAAATCTTTGGCCAAGGTATAATGATGTTCTGTAAATAGTTTTCAAATGTCATTAATTGAATCATAACTAATGATGGAGAACTATTATGATTGTACTAAAAAATAATTGACATTGATTTCATGTTATACATCTAATCAGAGCATTGTGTGATGAAAGAATCGAATTATACGAAAAAATCATGCACAGAAAGGTTAGTCAAAATCACTATGACAATCCTAAATATTTGGGTGGTCATGATATGTTGCTAAACGTCAATCTTGATTTATGATTATAAAAGGAGTTTTAATTTATCTAATTCTAATTATGAATTATAAATATAATTTATAATCATTGCTAACATATTTGATAATCTAATGGATCTCACATAAAGAACGAGTTGAAAAAAGCAAAGATATTTTAATCAAGTTGGACTTGATTGTAAAGTCTGAAAAACTTTATAATTAAATATAAGATATTTAATAAATAAGAATTAATATGAGATATTGGATCTTATTTGGGCATAATTAGTATTTAATTAGAATTATTTGTAATTCTAATTAAAGTTTAATTGAAATTATAATTTAATTTCAATTAAATTACTAAAATGTCCAAAATTTATTATAAATAGATTTAAGCTCTAATGGAGCTAGCACTTCTTGCTTAACCCTCTCTGTAATAGTTACATAGTTCTCTCAACATGTTCCGTGGATACTATTAGAGGTCAGACACTTGTGCGGCTACGATGGTTGAGAATGACCAGTTTCGGAAACAGTTTAAGGGATTCGACAAGAAAATGATCGAACTTCAGAATAAGATTTGAATTAAGATTCATGTTATATTATGATTTATATGCTATTTATTTATAAAATTAAAGTGATCTTGATTTTCCAAATACTTGTGCGGCTACAATAGTTCAAATTGACCAGTTTTGGAAATAGTTTAAGGGATGAGACAAGGAAATTATCGAGTTTCAGAATAAGGTTTGAATTAAGATTCATACTTCATTATAATTTATACGTTATTTATTTTATAAAATTAAAGTGATATTGATTTTCTGAAAATAAAAATACGAAAAAAATTTTGTAATTATTCCGCTGCGATCGAAATCTGATTTCGTTTCGATTTCTCAATAGTTACTAATTTAAAAAGTCTGAATTTTTGGTTAAGATATTTTTATTTTAATAATTTAAATCAAGATAAGCATTATTTTTACTTTAATAATTTAAAAGATGATAGATAGAAGCATAAAATTCGTTAAATATGTAATTTATAAATTATTAGGTGTATCAAATAATTTATTTAATATATTTATAAAATTCTATCATAATAATGCGAAAAGATTACAATTTATATATTCACGTAATTATTTTACTAATCAAAATATTTATCTAAAAGCCTATCATTTTAGAATATGGCAGATTTGTTATTGTTTCAAAATATTTAAATGATTCATAGTTTTTAGGAGTAAATTATTTTCCTTAATTTATTATATTAAACATGGACGGATGCAAATTCAAATGCCATTAAATTAAATTAAACGTTGCAGACGGTTTTTTTCAAAAACTGATAGCATAAAGGGTGTGTTGGTGTTGTAGAAGACCACATTCCCACTTGATTTCATTTCAAAACTCGAGAAACTCTCCCGACACGCCGGAGAATAATATCTTCGCTCTTATCTCTGGCATACTCTCTCTGAATCAGTGTCGGTTAGAAGGAATGGGAAGTTCATCGAAGGAAGATTCTGGAAGCGACGCAGAAACCTCCAGCGGCGACGCTGCCCCTTCCGTCACTGGCCTCTTCACTGAGGGCGAACGCGTCCTTGCTTATCACGGTCCCCGCATCTACGAAGCCAAGGCACCTATATATTATATATTTACTCATATTTACGTATTTATGTCTTACTTCCTCTCTCAGTCACACCAGCCATTTAAGTAGCCAATGTGTCTATCACTCCAAACGCATATACACTATTTTATGTGGATTGTGCCTTTCACTTTTTTGTGATATTTTGGATTTTCGATTAATTTGCGTTTCAAAGTTCAATTGCTTTGGAATCTGAGATGTTTATCAGAACGGTTACTGTAGATTGAGGTCTGTTGCAGGATAGTGAGTATTAGATTATCGTGTTTGACATTTTTTTTATTTTTGCTGGGTAAATTCATTGTCTAACTTCAATAGCTTTGAGATCTGTGATATTAAACTGAGATGTTAGTTTAAATTGAGTTATGTTGCAGGCGAGCTCAAGGTTGTGGTCAACGAGTATTATGATTATTATGTTTGATATTCTGGGTTTTTCACTGATTAATTTGACTTTCAAACTTCAATTGCTTTGAAATATATGATATTGATGGGAATGGTTGCTGTAGATTGGGTTCAGTTGCAGGCAAGTTTAAGGTTGTGGGTAGTGATTGTTCAGAATAATCGTATTTGTTATTTTGGCTTTTATGTGTTTTATTTGAGTTTCAAGGTTCAATTGCTTGGAATCTGTGATAATTTAAGTTTCAAGGTTCAATTGCTTGAAATCTATGATATTGGTCGGAACTTCATCCGTAGATTGAATTATGTAGCAGCCAAGTTAGGTTGTAGATAGTGATTGTTGAAGGTTAGTTGTGAAGAGCTTGCAATGAATTTCAGTGTTACAATTTAACTTCATCGGTAATTGAGTGTCTGTGACTCAGTCTAGCTTGGATTTTTGCAATATTGCATGTTAAGTTTCCTTGTGCGCTTGTACTTTTCAGGTTCAAAAAGTTGAATGCCGGAAGAAGGAATGGAGATATTTTGTTCACTATCTTGTGAGCTCTTTCTCTAGATTTTAGTCTGATCTTTGTATGTTTTTAAACTATCATATTGAGTTTCTATTTTGAATTGCTACTGATCTAGTAATAACCTATTGATTTATCAATTAATGTTATTCTTATCCTGTCAACTGATTTGCAATTTCGTGTTTTGCAGGGTTGGAATAAAAAGTAAGTACCTGTATATTCTATGCACTTAAGTTTTTCTTTTCAGATGAATATCTTTTACTCTGTTCACTTCTATATGATCCTTCCTAGAGTCATCACTTCATGAAGCACAGAATGCAGGATTTGGAATTTGATTTTCTATAATGCGTCCAAGTAATTAGAAGCTCAAGCTTTAGTACTTTTCAATACAGGCTGCACTATGTAATATTAGATATTTTGTTGTGGAACAATACAAAAGGTGTCTTACTGCTACTATGTATCAGGAAAGTTAGAAGAACATTAAAAGTTTGAGACGCAAGCACATCTTGCTCACCACCAATGCTTTTAGAAGAACTGTTACTAGAATTACATAGAGTCCTGCCTTTTGTGATATAGGCCTTTAAGGTGGTTGTGCTTTTTGCATGTTCCAAACCACAGCAAAGATGAGTCCCTTTTTGTGTGTTATTCTTAAGGTTGACCAAAGGGTATTTTAGTGTGACTAATTTCTATTTTCAATATTTTGACGGCTTTAGTTTTGTAATGTCAGTTGATCTTTGAGACTTTTACTGGCCATAGCAAATTACAATAAGTCTAAAGTTGAAAAGCATTAAAGAAAACTCATAAATCTAAAAGTTGAAGGTTGGTGGTAGAAGAATTAAATTGGCAGTTTAAGTGACCAAGATTATAACAAGAATACGGAAACTGCTGAGGTGATAAAAATTCAGTCCATACTACTGAAATAGTTAGTCACTAGACGAAAGAATACTTGTGAATTTTTTTTTACTATTCTTTGTTTTACAAGTAAATATAGCTATAGTTATATACTTGGGTTCCTTGATTTCCGTATTTGGATAGCTAAACCTTTAAACTTAATCTGAAGATTTTATATCTGGACCTTTGAGAAGAAGTTGGGGAATGAAACTACTACTAAAGATAAACCCTTTCAACCTTAATAGGATTTTCAGCAAGTTTGCTAGCTGTCAATGAGATTTTTTGGGATCTCTTTATGAATTTGCTAATTTTTGTTTGGTGGAAGTGCTCCACTTCTTGTTGCTTTTAGGAATTAACTGCCAATTAAAGAGCAGTCTGAAGGTTTCCTAGAAATTTTGTGTTTCATACTGGGAACATTCTTTCATTAATAAGTATGCCCTTGTTTAAAAAAGGACTACAGAAATCATTACTATGGCTTGGACATATTGCCAACAGTTGGGACGAATGGGTAGCCACAGACAGGCTATTGAAACATACTGAAGAGAACGTGAAGAAACAGCAGGCCCTTGTGAATAATCTAGGAGTAGACAAGACATCAAAGTTTGGACGTGCTGCTCAAACTAAGCCAAAGATTTCTACTGGTAAGTTACTTTATATCTTTGTGTATATGATATTTGAATTAATATAACTGCCTACTTAAGGCTTAAACGTTAAAATTCAAGTTCTTATGCTAGTTTTGTTCATCTCATATTTGGGTATCTTCGTGTAAATTGTGAATATCATAATCTTTTTAAAATTTTTTGCTTTTACTAGATTGGAAGTAGATGACTAATTCTCAAGTCCAGGACAGTCAGCATAGAGATTGTCTCTTACCTCACCCCTGGGGATTGTCTCTTATAATAAATCATTGATATAGTGAAGTGACAATGACAGTTGTTCTACTGGGCGGATCCTTGTGGTTAAAGCTTTTTTGATGCATTTCATCATAACTGTAAATCTTCTTTTTGATTAGCCATCTGTCAAATTGATATGGACACTGCCATTTACACAAATATATGTCTAGATTTGTATTTAACATTTCGTTTTGAAAAAATACTTCAAATCAACAATGGCATTGTGGAGATCCTTTTATCAAGAAATCAGTATAGGGATTGTACCGTTGAGAAGCACTTTTATTTTTTATCTTGATGACTTTTGCAATTCTGAAGATACTGGTAGATATAAACCAGATTTACAGAGGTAGTTGTGACAAACATCCTTATCACTGCTTGAAGTGGTCACCTCGGGTTTGCTTTAAAAGTTGCATCTATTGGCTTTTGCTTAGCTAATTGCTCTGGATACGCCTGAAGTCAGGCTAAGTCGTTGTCTGGAAGTATCAGTAATTCGCACATATATTTATCCACCACATTGTTTAAGTTAGATATTAAAACAATGGTTGGGATGCTTTTCATTTTGCTTTCTGTCTGAACTGGTTATTTTCTGTTGTGAGCATACCTTTCTGGGATTCCATATGGTATCTGGATAGTATCCTAATTTGTTAACTGGTAATTGGCTATTTACAAGTTGCTCGTTTCTTCCATATCCCATAGAACTGCCTGGTTGCACGCAAGTTTCTTTAATTTTGATTATTGTTATCCAATCATCATCAAAAAGATATATTCTTCATTTGAAGAATTTACTCTGCAAAGCTATGCAAAGTGTGATTAATTTTTAAGCTCTTTCATTTGCGATAATACTACTTGTTTTATTTTTGCAGACGTTAAAATGGAGAAGGAAGATTCCAAACCCAATGGTTTGTTATCTTTACAAATCCTTTCCACGTTTTACTGGTGTTCATATTCTCTTTATTTTGTTACTCTAGATAATATCTGTATTTCGTTATTCGTTTTATCCTCATTATTGCCCTTCCTTGTTCACTTTTATCAGTATTGGTTAGATCCTGTTGAAAGTGAATTAAATTCAGTTTTCTTCCGGGGAGCAAATACAATTATGTTCTTACTTTTCAGCGTTAACCGAAGTTCTTTCATCTAGCATTTCCTTTAACCAATAACATATTGACTCTGATGGAGCTCAGTGATTCAGTGTGGTTATTTGATAACTCTTACACCAAATCTCATATTATCTAAATGCATTTGGTTTTATATGCTAATTTGTTTCGTGAAGTATCATGTGGCTCCTACTTTGATGGCCAAAGCATTAGGGCACTCATTGATGACTTCTAACTTTTCTATGAGTAACCCTAACTTGCTCTTAAAAGCCTCAGGATTCTTTTTTGGTTTATCTCCATTCATGTTTTCAACAATATTCTTGTCAGGATGAATTACATTAGTCTCATAGTTTAACAATATTTCTTTATAGTGACAAAAGGGAAGAAGCGCAAGGGTGACTCGAGCATTGAGGTCTGGCTTGAACCTGATTTATGTGACGCTTTAACATGCTTGTTTTCAATTCTGAAGTATTAATTGAATGCAGGGGTTTTAACCTGTTGTATCTCTTGGTGCACAATTTATTTCCATTAATTATAGGTCCGTTCATGTAGTACACCTGATGTATAATAGCAAACATTACAAATTTAAATGAAAAAGAATCACAGATGCCTGTAGGCACATATCTGCATTCTTTTAAATGCTTCTCTTGAATCTTTTTGAACCTTTATGCTTTATTTCTCCTGTCAAATTGTCAGAAGGATGTGATTGAAAAGCGTATTAAGATGCAAATTCCATCAACTTTGAAGAAGCAACTTGTTGATGATTGGGAATTTGTCAACCAGCAGGATAAGGCAAGCAACCATAATGAATGGCAGATCATCTTTTTCTTTTTTTAATCTTCTTGGAATCACTTTGTTTGAAACATATTAATTTAGTTACATTAGCAAGAGGAGAAGCCATGAATCTAGGATTTTTCAGTATTTCAATCTAGCAACAGCTTTATAATTTATGATCCCTAAAGATGCTGGCAATTACCAAATGTTAAAAAAAGTTTGACCAAATCTGCTTTTGCAAGTTTCGTATGTAATTTTAGGCGAGTTTCCTGCCATATGTGATAATGTAGAATCCTGATGTGGTGTGAAAATTTTCTTTATGCAGCTTGTAAAACTTCCTCGATCACCTAATGTGGATGATGTTCTGATGAGGTACTTAGATTACAGATCAAAGAAGGATGGCATGTAAGTTTTAGATTCATTTCATGCTCAAATTGGATTAATCAATTTTGAAACACATCTTTTTGTCCCAATGCTTCTCGTGATGTGGAATCTTATCTGAAGACTCCTATTTGTTTCAGTGGTCAGTGCTGGGTGCATTAACATATAGTTTTAATAATGGATATAAGTGATATCAGAATTAGTTGTGCACAGCCTTACTTCTAATAAAGCCCAAGAATTGATGGAATATGACAAAATGCAAAGCCCAACTGATGAAAATATGTGTTCAGAATACTGATCATTCTGGATTGGATGGTTTCTACTATATGAACCAATATGTATTAGGTGAGAACCAAGAGCAGGTAAAGATAAGACCTGCTTGGCGATAGTTAAGAATATCTGAAAACTAATAATTAGTTTGGGTTGGGAAGTTGGTCTCTGGTTATTGAGATAGGAAATGCAGATATGTTACTAGGTATGAATGAGAGTCTTTCATAATGCAAACTTTGTAATATTAAAATTTATGTAAATAAAGCATTACAAAGATCAGATTTTTCATTAATTTAAGATAAACATTAGAAAGTTAGAAGGTTGGTTGTGCATACATGTTAATAACATAAACGTACAGCAAATATCATTGCTCCGTTGATAATAGGTTAATAGAGAGTTGTTTTGTTTGTTATAGGATGACTGATTCAGTTGGAGAAATTTTGAAAGGCATACGATGCTACTTTGATAAGGCTTTAGCAGTGATGCTCCTATATGGCAAAGAGCGCCAACAGTTTCATGATTCTGTCAAAAATGATGAATCCCCTTCAACTGTATATGGTGCAGAACATTTACTTCGCCTCTTTGGTATGTTTACAACCTAGTGCTTTATCTATGTTTACACTATAGGGAATCTAAGCTCATTGCCTTTTCTTTTATGTATATCAATCATAATGCATGTGGGTTCCCAATCTACTCTTTATGATTACTTTGTTTCTCTGCAGTTAAATTGCCTGAGCTATTGAAACATGTGCGCATTGAAGAAGACACGTTGATCTGCATGCAGCAAATGTTTCTTGACTTTCTCAAGTATCAACTCAATGCCTGCATACTCACTTACCAATCTTTTGCTTTTTTATAGAAATTTGAGATCACAAATTCTTGTTGAAAGATTAAGCAGATTGTACGTGTCTTCATCTATTCCTTTTCTCCTTAATCATCAGAATTCAAATGCAAAGGATGAGTTAACTATGGAAGGAAACAAAGTAATAGTTTTTTTTGCTTCCCTGTGCCTTGAAGTCATGATTACATAAACGAGTTTGGGGAACTTTTGCCTAACCTGACTGAATAACTTTTCAAAACCACGTTTTTTATCACTTCCTTTTGGGTTGCTTCATAAATCAAAGGCATTTAGCAGTTGATGAGGCTCTCTGTCCTAGCAGTTATTTGGCTGAGTTCTGTTTAAATGCTGTCACTACATGCTTTAATGTTTGTTTAACTTAATGATGTTTGAGATACATAATTAGAAACAGTGCTGCTGCTGCTGTTTCAACTGAGCAGAAAGCAGTTTTATTGGCGTTGCAACCAGTATCAAGTAGAGGGTGGTCACATTCAAAGTTGCCTTTGAGACAATAAAATATTGTTTTCTACTCTAATCTTTTATCAGAAATCTCATCTTTTTCCAGCATTGTCGTAATAACTCTGTACTTAATTTTGTGTCAAACGCACCATTTTATTCTAAGAGAACATTGTTTTCTTCATCTTGCAGATTTTTGCAGAAAAATCAAAGTACTTTCTTCCTTTCTGCATATGATGGGCCTAAAGTTCCTGAAGATAAAGGCAAAGTGAAAGATGAGTAGCAGTTTCATGACTTCCCTGCCCTACTCATGACTTGGCTAGGTTTCGGGCTTCTTGTTGTACCATTAGTATTCTTTCACACTTCCAAGGATTAGTTGTTGAAACCTGTTACTCCTAACCTCACATAATTGGATTAGATGTGCATTAGTCACATTGAAGTTGTAATTGTTATGGAAGTTATACATATTGCTTTCCTCTTAGAAGTTTAGAACCTTCAAAGACTATTGCATCAAGTTTGTGGCGTATTCTTTTATTCGTGGGAGCATAATGGTTGTGCACTCGCATTTAGCATACTCATTCAACCAGTTTCTAGCACTTGTTTGTTTTCGCATAACATGGATTTTAGGTAAACCTAAATATCCATGCAATGTTACTGTGGCTATTTTAGCTCGAACCTGCATGAATATGTTGGGGTTTCGGATGTTTGCCCATTAAGAGATTTTGCGGACCTGTGATCAGCAAGAAGTGAGCATCCGCTTATTACAGTACGGCTCCGTGTTAACCATGATGGACTCGCGGTAGGGAGATTCCCAACAGTGCGAGGTCTTGCATCCAACTCCTAGTGTATCTCCGACGTTGGACTTGCTTATTTCATGGCCTACTTCTCCCACCAGATATTCTGTACAATAGTAAAATAGAAAAGTTGAGAGGTACGGACCCTTGGAACTCATAATTTGATGAAGATGAGTGTGATCAATTCCACAATGCAAAATCTCTGTTGTTAATACTCGTTTTTAAGATTGAAAGCTCTACCCACCTCTAAGTGGACCAGCACCAATGTAACCCTCCTCCTGAATAAGTAATATGAATAAGTAACTTTCTGGTCAACGTTACTCCAAGCTGATCTCAGTTTTCATCACTAGTAAATTTGATAAAAGGGCATATGACTAAAATTTAAAAGGGCAAGTTTTATTAACAGGCTTTCAAAGGCTCTCTTTTTTTTAAGTTTTTGCTTTCTCTCTCTTGAATCTTTGCTCTCCCTTCTCTCTTCACGTAAAGCACCGCCACTACTTTCCATCGTCCAAATGGACATGGACACTGATCAACCGCATATCACTCCGCCTATACATACTCAAACGATACAAAATACCCCCACTTCAGTGAACACAGGTTCTGAAACCACTAACGCTACACCTCCTATTATGAATGCTGCTGATACCGCTGCAAATACCCATCCCACGCCTAATACTATGGTTGACCCTGCTACTGCTACAAGTGGAGTCTCAGTGAAGCTCCCAACTGCAACCCTGTCGTTTAAAAACGCCCTCTTGCACCATCAACACCGCCAGTCGTCTGGCCCCTCTCCAAATTCACACTTCACTCGCCGACAAAATACTGTGGACCCAGGGGATGTCCAGCACACCTGCATCGACGGAGCGCATTTCATCGTCTTTTCTGAAAAGATACAACAACAAATGGATGAGAATGATGCTCTATCAATAATCATTCGACCCCTAGGCAGACATATCAATTACAAAACGCTTTACCAGAGGCTCTTGGGATTATGGAGGCCTAAGGGTGATATTAAACTAATCGACATTGAAGGCGGTTTCTACATAGCCAAGATGTAATGTGAGGACGACTACCATAAAGTTTTGTTGGAAGGTCCATGGTCCATACTCGGGCACTACATCACTGTTTATCCCTACCATCGGAATTTTGACACCACTGCTGAACACATCGACTCAGTAGCCACATGGATCAGAATCCCAGGACTACTGCCTCGATATTTTCATGAAGATGTGCTGAAAGAAATTACCAAGCCCCTTGGGGCATACCTCAAGGCTGACGATCATACCTTACAGGAAGAAAGAGCACAGTTTGCTCGAGTTGCTGTGCGACTGGACTTGAGACAGCAGTTAGTTCCCACAGTTACTGTTGATGGCAAATCGTATCTGGTTTCCTATGAAGATCTCCATCGAATTTGTGTCTCTTGTGGCAAATATGGTCATCTAGCGGCGGAATGTTCTCTCACCACCGCAGGAGCACCAGGTCCACAGACTGAACCTCAGCTTGCGCTTGATCCAGAGGCCCCCTCTAGGCAGTCGGCACTGGCGGACTCAGGCAACCTTACACCCCCTCAGGAGACACCTGCGCCGCCACCGTACACCTGTCACACGCTACCACAACAATCAGTC
>JANQBM010000222.1:4700914-4711413 GCA_025594535.1 Erythroxylum domingense
CGCAGTCTATTCATTGCACAGTCTACAAGTTCACCCTTCCTCAGAACACTGAATCCTAGGAAATACCTAGGTATATAAGTAATGTCTTTGTTTTCTTAAATATATGTACGGTTCTAATTGAGTAAATTATTGAATATATGGAAGATACGGTCTTCAGTTTTATGGATATGACTCTCCTAAAATTTTTATATCATAGTCGGTTTTAGAATAGTGGCCTACGGAGTGGTAGCTTAGGAGTGTTAATCGTGATCAATGTGACTATGACCAATAAGGATCTCAGAGTAGTGGCCCATGAAGTGGTGACTTGAAAATGTCAGCCGTGACTAGTATGGCTGTGACCAACGAGGACGTTAGTCCTTATAGGGGGATCAATGTTATGGTTTGATTCAATTACAAAGTATAGGACTTGAATCCCACTTTGATTAAGGGTGTGCTTGTTTAGTGGATATGAAAAAAAGGGAATGAGTATGAAATGAAAGATTGAGTTTGATAAGTGACTATGATTATAGAGTCATTATTTTGATTATCCAATTTTAGGTAATACCTCGTTCCTCTCTTAATCTAGAGGAATAAGTATCATTGTTATGTAAGAGTGTGCTTGTTACAATTAATTAAAATATATATTTATTAATTAAAATATTATAATTAGTTAATTAATGACAACATAATTAATTAAAATATTATTAATAATTAATTAATTACAATATAATTAATTAAAATATAATTCATTCATTAATTAAAATATTGTAATTAATTAACTAATTAATTAAAATATAATTAGTTAATTAAAATATAATAAGATTAGAGATAATAAAATATTTCACTATAAATTTGGATAAGATTATTAGAATTAAATTGAAAATTAAAAACTAGTATACACCTTAAATATTACAATTAATTATGAATTCTTAAACAAATAGTAAAAAATTAATTTAATCTAAAATTTAATAACTCAAACTTTAGGTATATCTAAAGTAATCAATTGTAATTGTTGTTTTTCTATATGAATATGGTGCCATTTGACCAATTTCAATTTAGGTTTTTTTTATATTTAAACAAATTATCTTTTATTCAAATAATGATAATATAATTGCACTTACAGGCTACAGCTACATGTCATTTAGCATAGTATGAATGGATCTTCTTATGAATATGATGCCAATTAGCATAGCATGAGCCATGAATGGATATTATGGATTGGATCTTCTTAATTTTTTATTTTTATTTTTAATTCTGTTTTTATTTTCAAATTTAGTTAACAAATTTGGTTTATTTCAAAGCTCAAACTTCAAACACAAATGAACCAAAATTCCAAACCAACCATTTCCAAACCAACCACAAACAATCAAGTGACCAACATAACATACGGATTAAATAATTTTTTCATTACCAAAACTAAAAACCAATCCACAAATTACAACCTTCAAATCCAATCTAACATTCCAACTCCATCGACAGAGAATCCACAAACAATCTAACATTTTGTCCAAACATCGACAAACAATCCACAAAAAATTTATCACAACATAAACAATTCTTCACAACATAAACAAAGATCATAATAATTCTATCATAAATTCAATAAAAAAAACACACATAAAGGCCAAAGCCAAACCAACAACACAATTGGTAATAGGTCGAACGACTAGACCTGGGTATCATTCCTAGATCCGAATGCTGATGTTGCGACGGAGAGGGGTAGGCGGGCAACAGGCGACAGAGAGGGACATGACAGACGACAAAAAGGGACCCGAGTAAGCGACAGGAGACTGAGAGAATCGCTGGAGGTTGGAGCACGACTGCCGACCACCGCTGGAGGTTGGGGAGAGTGGAGAGCGACAGTGGACACAGACAAAGAAAGGAGCGAAAGATCAAAATAAGAAGACGTGGCCGGGGGGGAGGGGGTTGGCGGGCAGTAATTAGGGTTAAATTTTTTTTTCAATTTGGTCATCCAAATTTTGACATTTACAGTACCGACTTGATATTCACAGTTGGTACCGTAAGTAAGGATATCGTTCCGATTATCGGCTAGTACGAAATGGTATTCCCAAGCCAACTAACCGTCATAATTATAATGATAATATTCATTTCTATTCTTTACTATATTCATTCTCATTCTTATTACTATTCATTCATACGAAATAATTGCCCTTAAATATAAAATTAGTGTAATATTTATAAGGATTTTAAACTCTCTACTTTCATAAGCTAATTTTTAGAGTGTGGCTCTCCTAAAATCCTTAACATTGGATTACTGGCATACATATGTGCCAATATATTGCAAATTTAGCAATTGTGTAAATGATGGGAAGTTGACGGTTGGCTTTGGTGATCCAGTAGTTTGACCCTTCCAAAAGGTTGCGTTTCTTTGGCCACCCAACTCCTTCCGCTCGCCTATCCATAATGGCTGTAACCAGCTTTTGGTATGCTTTAAAGCTTTCTTACCAGATTCCTCTACTTTTAGTGGATAAAGGTTAGGACTTTATAATATTAAGATCAGAAAAGGAACTTTCTATTATAGTAATCGGTGTTTCAGAAAGCATTGCTTACCTTTTTTCCTATGCAAGGTGAACCGTCCACCAGAGAAAGTAAAGACTACCACAGATCTTATAACTTTGGAAGTATTGATATTTTAGGATCAAATTACTTGTTTAAGTTCCATTTTAAAAAAAAAAAGATTCGGTTGAAGTAGAAAAGCTGCTACAAACTATTTTATAAGTCGAAGAAAGGACAGATAAAATGAAGGAAATGGTTATGATCTTATTATAGAAGAGATGATGCATTCGCATGTGTGTACCGCAAGAGTTGTAGATCTAAGAAGCTCTGCAAGAGCTCAGATTGTCAAAGACTTGGACAAAAATACAACAAGAAACCAACAGGAAAACAGCAGAAAGCTAACATGTGGCAAGCGGTTTCAACTGTGACTTCAGGGCCAACAACGCCATTAACAATTCCACAGCCTGTAAGGTGGTCCGCCTGCATAATATTGTCCACCGTCAAAAAAAGTAGACAAGTTGGAGTGGGAATTATACTTTTTACTAGCAGAGATGTGGCTTTTGTTTTTGATCCAATTCACGCCTTTTAGAACCTAAACCATATTAGACCAGACATGCCCTTGCTAATAGGTCTTCCATCGCAATTGAGCTTAAGAATCTTAGATAGACGTTAAGAGGAGCGATTAGTAGATGTTTAATTGAAACATAAAAACAAAGACCTTTATTGGGCAATTTGTCCCCATCGGGAAAACACCTTATCATTATACCATGTATTTAAGTATGATTTGCCAATTGCTGGGCCATCAAACTTACTACTTTCTGCAGAACTTTAATTTCTCCACATTAGAAGAGCCACTATGTGGGTTCACTTCAACATCAAAATGGATTGTAGACACAAGACCTGCTAAACTTTGAAAGGTGGAGCTTTGAATGAAGACCAAGAACTTCCATAAACACAAAAATAACCAATAAGATGATGTAATATTATGTGTTTGTACCACCACCTCCTCACAATAATATAAACACGATTCATGACACTGTCGTCAGTCATAACAGCTGGTTTTCAACGAAGAAACATGTCTTAGATGACTTCAGCAAACATCATCGTCGACTTTTAATATATTCCCAGTTCAGTAATCTTGTAATATTGGTCATTGATCTGCTTCTGTAATTGTTACCCAAAAAAGGATAATAATAGCCCTGGTACAATAAATAACAATGTTTTGGTAAAGTCAATCTAACTGAGTACTGCAATTTCTAACTCGAACTGAGTGTCTGGTAGTAAAGATGCTATTCGAGTTCCACTTTCTAATTACTTAAACGTGTGCACAGAGAAGAGAGAGACAGGGACAAAACCAACGGTGGGAGCAATTATACACTACAAATAAACCTTAATTTATACCTGCAGAGCTACTCAGACAAGTACTTTGGTAATGAAGTTTGGTTTTATGAGCTGTTTATCTCTGAAACCCCTGGCAGCAGGTTTCCTATATTTTAGATAACATTCACATGGCATCATAAATCTCAGTTACACTTCACTCTCTCCCTCTCTCCCTCCTCTTTCTCACTCTCTTTCTCGGAGACTGTTCTCCATAGAAGAGATGTGGGATCAATCTGAGAGCCGATGAGTTCCCAAATTGTTATAGGTCTCCATTTTTGGTGGAGCGTTCTTGGAATTGTAATTCTGATTCTAGGGTATGAATCCTTTGGTCTTAACACAGATGGTGTTCTTTTGCTTTCTTTCAAGTACTCTATACTCAAAGACCCTCTCGGTGTGCTTGAGAGCTGGACGGACTTCGACGAGACTCCTTGTTCATGGAATGGAGTTACTTGTGGAGCACCAGGAATAGCTAGCACATACTCTCGTGTCACAGGTCTGTCTCTCCGAGCTTCTCAGTTACTTGGTTCAATCCCTGCCGATCTTGGCATGATCCAACATCTCCGAAGTCTTGACCTTTCCAACAATTCCCTTAATGGGTCGTTGCCATTATCAATCGTCAACGCAACTGAACTTCAGTTTCTTGACTTGTCCAATAACATGATCTCTGGTAAGCTACCTGATACTATAGGAAGACTACAAAATCTTGAGTTTCTTAACCTCTCTGACAATGCCTTGGCGGGAAGACTACCTGTCAACCTCAAAACACTCCACAATCTAACTGTTGTTTCTTTGAAGAACAATTACTTCTCCGGTCAACTTCCTGGTGGTTTTGAGCTCGTTCAAGTCTTAGATCTCTCTTCCAATCTCATCAATGGATCTTTGCCTCAAGACTTTGGAGGTGGCAGTTTGAGTTACTTAAATGTCTCTTACAACAGGATCTCCGGTCAAATTCCACCGGAATTTGCCACAAAAATCCCAGGCAATGCAACTATCGACCTCTCATTCAACAATCTAACAGGGGAAATTCCGGAATCCGTCGTTTTTTTGAATCAAAAAGGTCGATCCTTTAATGGGAATCCTGATCTCTGCGGTGAACCAACAAGAAACCCGTGTCCTATTTCTTCTTCCCCATCATATCTTCCCAATGCATCTACACCAACCTCTCCGCCGGCAATTGCTGCGATTCCAAATACAATAGGCTCTAGCTCGACAACCGGTTCTCCAAGTTCTTCTACTGGATCTCAAAACAAGAACGGTCTTAGACCTGGAACCATAGTCGGAATCGTCGTTGGGGACATTGCAGGAATACTAATTCTCGGTATAATCTTCTTCTACGTGTACCACTTGAAGAAAAAAAAGAACTTGGAAACTACGGAGAAGCAAGGAGCCAATATTCCACATGACAGCTGGTCAACTTCATCGTCAGAATCAAGAGGTTTCACAAGATGGTCGTGTTTACGTAAGAGAGGAGAGTACGAACAAGAATCCGAGTCCACAAGCTCCGAGAATGACGACGAGGACCCAGAAAGTCTCGGGAATCAACGGCGACAACAGAACAAAGAAGGGACACTGGTGACCGTTGACGGAGCCGGGAAAGAGTTAGAGCTTGAAACTCTACTCAAAGCATCAGCTTACATACTCGGTGCAACAGGCTCGAGCATAATGTACAAGGCTGTGCTCGAAGATGGGACAACGTTTGCTGTTCGAAGAATCGGTGAAAGCCACGTAGAGAGGTTTAAAGATTTCGAGAACCAAGTTCGTGTTATAGCTAAGTTGGTGCATCCCAATCTTGTTCGAATTCGTGGGTTTTACTGGGGTGTTGAGGAAAAGCTCATTATCTACGATTTTGTCGCCAATGGAAGTCTCGCCAATGCTCGTTACAGTAAGTGCCGATCAGCGTTGTTACTGTCAAGTCATTTTTCATGTCTCTGTTTGATCTTTTGTGCATGTTAGCAAACCCATATGTTATTTTTCTATCATGCGCTGTGGACCTAAGGGTTTGACGGTGGAGTAGGTGTAACTGAACACTTTGTTTTTAATGCTTGTGGTACGGAAGTCAACTGTCTGATGTGCTTGTTTCTTGCTAATCTAATCGTTAAACCTACGGCGCTGGATAGCAAGCTTGGTAGCGGTTACTGCAGAGCAGTGACCGGCCTTTGTTCAACTTTTATTAAGATCTACTGTCTGCTAACATGTTCATATGTTCAAAATGCTGACGTCTGGCTGTTTTCTTTTGGATGATTGTTAGGGAAAGTCGGCTCTTCGCCTTGTCATCTTCCTTGGGAGGCCCGCCTGAAGATAGCGAAAGGTGTGGCCCGTGGGCTTTCATTCCTCCACGAGAAGAAGCATGTGCATGGAAACTTGAAACCCAGTAACATCCTCTTGGGTGAAGACATGGAGCCTAGAATCGGAGATTTTGGGCTTGAAAACCTTGTAAGAGGTGATAGCAGCTCAAAAGGAGTTGGATCAGCCCGTATTTTTGGAAGTAAGAGGTCGACTGCCTCTCGAGATAGCTTCCAGGACTTTACAGGGCCCAGTCCAAGTCCAAGCCCGAGTTCAATCAGTAGTTTCTCGCCTTACCATGCACCTGAGTCACTTCGGAGCCTGAAGCCCAATCCAAAGTGGGACGTGTACTCCTTTGGGGTTATCTTGCTTGAGCTTCTAACAGGTAAAGTCATCGTTGTGGACGAGTTGGGCCAAGGAAGTAATGGGCTTGTAGTTGAAGATAAGAATCGGGCCTTAAGAATGGCTGATGTGGGAATCCGAGCTGACGTGGAGGGCAAAGAGGATGCCTTGCTGACATGCTTCAAATTAGGTTACAGTTGTGCTTCTCCTGTCCCCCAGAAGAGGCCAACAATGAAAGATGTCTTACAAGTTCTTGACAAAATTCCTCCTGCATCCTCATCACACTTGTATGGATAGTTATGAACTGGAGCCATAGCCATTTTGTAGAGAGAATGTATGTACCATTGACTTATAGTTATAGGTCAGACGCTTATCCGAGTTGCAAGTGTGTGATGTCCTGGTTAGATCTTTTCTTGTATGACACTAATTCCCACCATAACTGATTTTGGACCATGAACAAGCCATTTTTATTTGCTGGGTCTAGAACTAAAAATTTGGTTTAGGCCTAAGCTTTTATGTTTGTTATAAAATTAAATAAAAACTTATTTGTTTGAATTTTTATTTTAAATTTTATTATAATCTAATTTATTATTAGTTAAATATTACTTATTTGATATTAATAAATAAGAAAAGTATGCCTAATATAATATAATTATTTTAATTATTTTAAAATTTTGATTTTTTGAAATAATAAATATTTTATATTTGATAATTATTAATAATATATTTTAAGTTTAAAGTATTTTAAAATATATAAATTTAAAATAATTTTAATAATTAAAAATATATTAATTAATTAATTTTAAAATTTTAATTTATTTAGTTATTTATTTTTGTTAATATTTTATTTATAATATTAGTTAAACAAGCAGGAACCTTCTGCTACGATTTTCTGACAATCTAACTGGATCTAAGTAAAACGAATTTGTTACTTGTTAGGGGCCTGAAGCATTTAGATAAACCTGACCCCGTATAACATGACCCGGAAGGTACAAACGGTTTCGTTAACAAAATTTGAAATGTTAAGAGCCCGCTCCTCTTAAAGAAATCTTCTTCGTCCCTCTGTCTCTGTCTCTGACTCCTTGCTCCACACAACACATAGACCAATAATGGCAGCCAATATAGGTCAGATGGATGTGGCGTACTTCATCGGAAGATTTGAGAGTCTCTCCTGGATCAACTCAATCTCTCCAAAGTCAAAGAGGTTTTTTTTTGTCTATTTTTAGGCAAAATTATGGTTGCTTATGATCTCTATTCTTCTCAAAGAAATTGCTTGAGTTGTGGTGAATTTCAGTTTGCTTCGAAACCGTTCACTGTCAGCTGATGGATGTCGTTCATCCCAGAGTTCTCCTAATGCACAAAGTCAACTTCGACTCCAAGAGCGAGTACGAGATGATCCAAAACTACAAGGTCTTCAAGACGTCTTTAATAAGCTAAAGATCATTAAGGTTAGTTCCCGAGAAGTTTTCTGGTGAATTCTGTATTAGATTTGATTTTCGTGTCTTTTTTAGAAATTTGTTTGTGGTTCCGTTGCAGCATATTGAGGCGAATAAGCTCATTAAAGGAAGGCCGCTTGATAACTTGGAGTTCATTTAATGGATGAAGTGGTACTGCGAGGTTTTCTTAAGTAATTTTTAACCTCTATTCCTCCTTTCCTACTCTTAATTATACTAGACCTTTTATGACCTTCAATTCTTGATCATGGTTTATATTATATGTTTGGATCTTGGTATTTTCCTTGAGTTTGCCGAGCAGGTTGTTACATTCAATCGAATCTTATATTACAAAAGTTCTCTTTAAGACTGTGTAGAAAGTAACAAACAAAGAGAATTTGGGTAGAAAACTCTCAAATCTTTCATTTCTATGTGAGGGTATATATATGCAGTCTGTACAAGAAAGAACGTTGCTGTAACAAATTTCTTAACAACCTACAACAAACTTCTGACAAAAAACTATAAAGAATAACGGAAAAAAAAGACGTTGCTATTTACATTTTGTTTTCTTCTGGAGTTGTCGTACTGAAGTGTTGTGCTGGAACTTTGTTCATGCGTCGTGAATCTTCGAATTCATTGGGCTTAATAGCTCCTCCTCAAGTTGGAAGGTGTGTAACCCCAACTTGAACAAAATTGCTGATAATGTATGTCGAGGCAGGGCCTTGGTGAAGGCATCGGCTAATTGATGCTTGGAGGAGAGGTGACTTGTTTGGATAAATCCATCACGGATAGCGTTGCAAACAAGATGACCATTAATGTTAAGGTGGTTGGTTCGTTCGTGGAAGACTAGATTGTTGGAGATGTGCACAGCCACCATGTTGTTACATCAAAGTGGGATTGGAAGTGAAATTGTGATGTGCAAGTCCCGTAAGATGTAACCCAACCATTTAATTTCACAGAATGTGCTCGCCATGCTATAGTATTCGACTTCTGTGGACGATTTGCTCACCGTTTGTTGTTTTTTGGTTTTCCAGGATATTAAGGAGGAACCATAAAAAAATGTAGAATCCAGTTAAGAATTTCCTTGTGAAGTTGCAACCTGCCCAATCAACGTCGATAAATGCGTGCAGTGAGGGATTAGTATTAGTGGAGTAAAGCAGAGCCTTTGAAACTGTCCCGGCTAAGTAACGCAATACATACTGCAATGCCTTTCAATGCATTTCTCTGGGAGCAGCAATGAATTGACTTAGCTATTGAGTTGCGAAAGTAATGTCTGGGCGTGTAAAATTCAAGTATAGGAGCTGTCCAACAACATGTCTGTATTTCTCAGGATCTATTAATAGAGGACTATCATCAATGTCAAGTTTGGTTCCTTGAACCATAGGTACATCAGTGACTTTTAGATCCGATAATCCAATATTTAAAAGTATGGCACATATATAATTCTGCTGAGATAATATCATCCTATCTTGTGATTTAGCAATTTCAACCTTAACAAAGTATATTACGTGACCTATATCCTTAATTGTAAAGGCAATATCCAGGAGATCCTCAGTATCACAAATTAGTTTTTCACTAGGTTTTGTAATGAAGACATCATCAACATAAAATACTAGGGCAATAAAATGATCTTCGGTACCTTTGGTGAAGAGGCAGTGATCTGATTCGGTTTGAATGAAGCCAAAGTTTGTCAATTTTGATTTAATCTCCTTGTTCCACTGTCTCCCTGCCTGTTTCAGTCCGTATAACGATTTCTATAACCTTAGAACTTCCCCTGATTATGCTTTATGGTAACCCTGTTGTGGAGTGATGTGGATCTCCTCTTCAATGCGTCCGTGCAAATAAGCATTATTTATGTCGCAGTGGTGGACAAGCCATTTCTTTGTCGCTGCGACTGTAAGTAATGTAGTAATGTGCGAATTGTCGTGACTTTTGCAACCGAAGCAAATACGTCAAAATAATCCACACCCATTGTCTGTTTGAACCCTTTTACGATAAGTCTTACCTTCCTTCAACCTATGGTCCCATTTTGTTTCACTACAAGGAAAATGCCATTTTGTGACGGTAATTACAGACATTATGTCGGTAATACATATTATCAACGGAATTTATCGACAGATGAAAGCGTCATAGAATCAGTCGTAACTAATACTTACCGACAGTTAAAGAAGATTCTGTCGGTAACTTTACCGACGGTACATTTGTTACCGTTGGTAAATTTACCGTCGGTAAATATACCGACGGTTTACTCTGTGCTTGACCGTTGGTACCATTTAACGACTGTTGTTTTGTTCCGTCGGCATATTTACCAATGGTAACAAACTTATAGTCGGTATATTTGCTAAAAGCTTTACCAACGAATATGAATTTCCGTCGATAATTCCTTCTACTGTTACCAATGGAAGAACTCGTGGACTGTCAATAATTGGTCATGTATTTATCGACGGACATTTCTTTCCGTCGGTAAATGTGTTATTTAATTTTAAAAAAAAATAATATATATTGTCATTATATTTAAATTATGGTTAATGAGTAATTTTAATAATTATAAATTTATAGTATACA
>JANQBM010000222.1:4752980-4770759 GCA_025594535.1 Erythroxylum domingense
AATAATATTATATAAATCTCAAAATAAACGTGAAGATGTATTTGTGGGTATTGTGAGAATTATGTGTAAAACATAAGGGTAAAAGGGACTAAAAATAGGTTCATTAATTGATTTAAAAAATCTACCTAAAAAAGTGCTTTTTTGAGAAACTCCAAATTTGAGCTTCTTAAAAAGCTATATTTTAGCTGCCAAAAAAGTTATATCTACTAAAAAAATGCTTTTTTATTTTATAGCCAAACACTCATTTTTCTTTAAAAAAAGCTTTTGCGGTGAAAAAAAGTGCTTATTCACCCTCCAAAAGCTCAACTAAACAAGCACTAAGAATAGTAAAGAGCATAACAGACCATATTACTTGGACATGAACAATGGTATTGTTGTGCAATAGAAATGGTAGTAATAACAACCGAAGAGGATAATAAAAAATTCTATTGGAGCATTATAAACTAGGGCATCTTTCTGTTCAAATTTTATGCAAAATGTTTCTAGAATTTTGTAATAAAAAACAACTATTGTATGATGAATGTGAATTTACAAAACACACCCAAACTTCTTATGAGGTCCAAGTAAAGTAATCACAATTGGTGGTTATCAATAGATTGTTACTTTTATTGATTGCTATAATAGGAGTACGAGGGCATGCCTTTTGCACAAGAAAAGTGAGGTTTTTATTATTTTAAGGTGTTTCACAAAATGGTAAAAACTCAGTTTGGGATTAAAATTATGATACTCTAGTTAGATAATGGCATAGAGTACAATCAAAGAGATTTTTCCATTACTTGTTTGAAAAGTTTGACATAAAATACGGTTATAAACTTATAAATAACAATATTGAATTAAAAGGCCCCTTCCTTTGAGAATCCTTTCCATTAAATAAGAATTGTTGTACAATCTATTTTTCTAACAATACATATACAGCTAATACATTGACTAATGAAATTTTATTTTAGTTAAGAATATATAAAGTTACTAGACTATTTATGGTAAAATATATCGCATAAATGTAGCTATAATCTTTGTGATTATGATCCATAATTTTTGCCACCAATATCCCCCCTCAAATTGATGTTGGATGATCATACAACATAAATTTGTCAACAAGAAAGTGGTGTCGTTGTCGGGAAAGAGCTTTTTTAAACACATCAGCAGTTTGAAGATGAGTAGTAATATGCAGAAGAGAGATAACACGAGCATCATATACTTCGTGAATAGAGTGGCAATCGACTTCAATATGCTTGGTCCGCTCATGAAAGACAGGGTTAGCAACAATTTGAATGGCATCAGTATTATCAGCAAGGAGCGAAGTAGGTTTAGTTTGAGGAAACCCAAGCTCACCCAACAATTCGCGAAGCCAAATAATTTCAGAACATGCAAAGGATATAGCACGATATTCAGATTCAGTGGAGGACTTAGACACTTGATCTTGCTTCTTGCTTTTCCAAGAAATAAGAGAATCACTAAGAAACATGCACCAACTGGTAATTGAGAATCGAGTGTCAAAACAACCAGCCCAATCAGCATCACTATAGGCAACCAAATGGATAGGAGAGTTCATAGGAAATAAAAGGCCACGCGTAGAAGTTCTGTGCAAATAGCGTATGATACGACGAGCAGCGGCAAGATGAAGGTGCGTAGGTGCCTGCATAAATTGGCTTACTTGTTGAACAACGAAGGAAATATCTGACCGAGTAATCGTCAAATAGTTAAGACTTCCCACCAGTTGTCTGTATAAAGAGGGGTTCGAGAGAAAATTACCATCATCACAACGATATTTAACATTGACTTCTAGTGGAGTGTGAACAGAATGACCATCTTGAAGACCAACCAAAGCAATTAGTTCCTTAGTGTATTTATGTTGGTGTAGAAACATACCAGCTACACTGGATTGCATCTTGAGGCCCAAAAAATAATGCAACGAACCCAAGTCCTTCATTTAAAAAGAATGTTGAAGACGTGTCTAAAGTTAAGAAATCAATTCAAAGTCGGTCCCAATTTTAACAATATTATCAACATATACCAGGAGCAAGACAATTCCCTTGGTAGTTTTGCAAAGAAACAAGGAAGAATCATATTAACTCTGAAGGAAGCAGAAGCTAAGAAGTGTAGAGCGAAACTTATCAAACCAAGCACGTGGAGCCTATTTTAAACCATAAAGTGAGCATTTTAACTTACAAACATCAGAAGATGGAGTAGAAAATAACCTTGGTGGTGGAGCCATATAAATGTCTTCCTTAAGGTCTCCGTGCAAAAAGGCATTTTTGATGTCCATCTATTTCAGTGACCAACCCTTAGAAGCTGCAATAGCCAAAACAAGTCACACATTTGTCATCTTTGCTACTGGTGCGAATGTTTCCTCATAATTTATGACATATTCTTGTCGATTACCAATTGCCACCAACCTTGCTTTATATCTGTCAAGAGAGTCATCTGACTTCAACTTTATAGAATACACCCATTTACAACCAATGGGCTTAATATCTGGAGGATAGGGAACAACATCCAAAGTATGATTCTCATGAAGAGCCTGAAGTTCTTCTTACATGACGTTTATCCAACATGGATGTTTATTTGCTTGAGAGTAAGATGTAAAAATTGTAGTGTTAGCTAAAATAGCAAAGAAAGGATACCTCTTAAGAGGATGAATGACACGTGTAGATCTTCGAAAAGCCACTGGAGCAGGATTGGGAGCATGGTCAGGAGGAAGAGGTGATGATGGGGGTCGTCTACATTGACAGATAAAACCATATTTAAAGCGCTCAATTGGTGGTGAGATACCATCAAAACTAGGTAGAACGACACCATCAGAATGAGATACATGTTGCTAGAAATAGTACTCATTTTTAAAGAAAATCACATTTATGGAAATACGAAGTTGATTAGTAATAGCATCATAACACAAGTACCCTTTGTAAGTAGTGCTATAACCTATAAAAACACATTGGACTGACTGAGCTGCAAGTTTGTGATGTTCATGGGTAGGCATGTGAACAAAGCAAACACGTCCAAATGTATGAAGCATATAATAATTAGGATGTACACCAAAAAGGAGATAGTAAGGAGAATCAAAATCCAATTGTTGTGAAGGCAAACGATTAATCAAATAAACTGTAGTGGACAATGCCTCCACCTAAAATTTAGACAGTACAGAAGACTCCAAGAGCAATGTACGAACCATATCTAGCAGATAACGATTTTTACGTTCAACCACCCCATTTTATTGAGGTGTATAAGGACATGATCTCTGAGATATAATGCCTTTCTGTTGCAAAAAGACTTGAAATTTGTGAGACATATATTCACCACCATTGTTAGATCGTAACACCTTAATGAAATTTGCAAATTGTGTCTGAATATAAGTCAGAAAGTTTTGAAAAGTAGTAAACACTTCATCTTTAATGCATAGAAAATATATCCATGTGAAACGACTATAGTCGTCAATGAATGTCACAAATTATCTATATTGCGCATATGAAAAGATAGGAGTAACACCCTAAACATCAGAGTGTATAATCTTAAAAAATTTATTGGCCCAATTACCATAAGTAAGGAATGGTAATATCTTACTTTTCCCAAGTTTGCAAATGGAACAATCAAGAGGTAATCTAGTAGAAGAACACTAATCGTTTGTACTAAGTAAACCACGCTTCATTAAATTAGACAAAATCACATTATTTGGATGGCCCAATCGTGTATGCCAAAGTGCAGCCTTATTTTTAATAATTATAGAAGCCAAAGACAAAGTTTTAGGAATGATAAACTGCAATGGAAATACTCTTCCCACTTTAGGCCCACTCACTATCACCTTCCCTGACACCTGATCCTGCATAAGATAACCATTAGGAGAAAAATGCACATCATAATTATTATCCAACATTTTTCCAACTGAGATTAAATTAGTAGACAGTTCAGGAGAAATAAATACATGACAAAAAGAAGGTCCAATATCACCAATGGTTATGATTGGGAGTTTGCTGCCATTAGCAATTTGGATATCTTACATCCCAGTATATGGTTGTATGTTATGTAACAATTTAGATGATCCTGTCATATGATTGGATGCCCCAAAATCAACAATCCAAGAAGAAGGAACAGTCTTACCTTGACCTTAAAGTCCAAGAGTTGAGAATGTATTGAGAATCATTTGTTAAACTAGCAATTTCTGATAGGAGGCATGTTTCGTATGATAACTAAAGTCGTTTGCCCTTGTTAAGAGGTGTTAGGACAATTCCAATGGTGATTCTCAGTCTTATCTAATACAGTCAATTTTACCATTTACTAGTGATCAATTCAAGCCTCCAGAAGATGCTCCAATAACTACAACTCCTTTGTGCGATCATTATGGTAATAATCCTTCTGACTCTTCTATTCCACTTAGTTCGACCCCTGACATGGACCTCCTAATAACTTTGTGGAAGTGACAACCTCAATGTTTTCGTCACCCTTTTTCTCTACTATTATGATATTGTTGATTTTGTATCCTATGCTTCATTATCTCCTACTTACCAGAACCTTGTAGCATTTCTGCCTCATGTGAGCATTCCAAAAAATTGAAGGGTTACTATGGTAGATCTAAAATGGAGGCAAGAGATGCTTGAGGAAATGAGAGCATTGAAAAAAATCAGATGTGGGAGTCAGTGTACAACACATTTAGCTGTAAATGGGTGTTATGTCATAAAACGACACCAGAGGGGGTTGTGGAGTAATATAAGGCATAACTTGTGGCTAGAAGTTTTACCTAGACATAAGGGGTAGATTATGATGAGACTTTTGCATCAGTAGCCAAAATAATGTCAATCCATGCTCTTTTATCATGTACAACAAATTGAAACAGTTCTTTTCATCAACTTGATGTCAATATTGCTTTTTTGCACGGTGACTTTCAAGAAGAGGTGTGCATGTAGATTCTTCCTGGTTTTGAAAATGCTAATATAGTTGAGAAGGTGTGTCATTTGTGACTACACTTTATGAGTTGAAACAATCACTATGAGCATGGTTTGTCAGGTTCAGCTCAACCATCAAGAAGATGGGTTACCTTCAAAGATCTGTTGATCATACTTTGTTATACAAGCACAATGAAGGTAAATTGGCCAGTTTGATCGTGTATGTCGATAATATTATAGTGACAAGTGATGATAAAGTTGAAATTGCAATTATGAAGAAGTGATTGTCATAAGAGTTCGAGGTCAAGGACGTGGGTCCACTGTGTTATTTCCTCAAGATTGAGGTGGCCAGGTGCTCTCATGGTATTTTTATATCCCAGTGAATGTATGTCCTTTTTTTATAAACCCGTTGCTACCTTAATTAACCAAAATGTGAAGGTGAAGGCTAACATTGGTGCGGTTGTCAAGAGGGGGCTATATTAATGTTTGGTGGGTAAACTTATTTACCTCTTTCACACATGTCTTGCTATTGTTTTTGCGATAAGTGTAGTGAGTCACTACATACATGACCATCGATAACTACATATGGTGATTATCTACAAATACTTCAATATTTAAAAAAGTGCCCAAGTTACGGTATTCTTAATGCTTTGTAAAATGTTACGCATGTTGAGTGCTTCACTAATGTAGAAAGGGGTCGGTTTATTTAATGATTGATGATCAACATCTAGATATTGTACCTTTGTGAGTGGAAATATGATAAACTGGCGAAGAAAGAAACAAAGTATTGTTGCAAGATCTAAAATTGAAGTTAAACTCTGGGCTTTGGCTTTAGGAGTCTGTGAGGTGTTGTGACTAAGGCATTTACTCTGTGAGTTGCGATTATTAAATAATCTCTATATAGATTGTGTTAGTGAAAGTAGCAATAATAAGTAAAATGGAACAACTTATCTGAAATCCAAGGTGTCGTAAAAAATCACTGCCCTAAGTTTAAAATTTACCCTCTATGGTGCAGCAAGACAAAGCGATCTGACCCCAGGTTAACGCCTTTTTCACCAGTTTTGGTGCACTCCAAATAGTGGAGTAGGAACTGTCTCTGAAATTAAAGGAAGACAGATAAATGCAGAATTTGTGCGTAAGACAAAATACATATGTAAAGTGTTTGTATGTAAAGGAAAATGCTTGAGTTGGATGGAGCAAATAAAGATGTATGAGAGAAGAAAAATAGAGAAAATGAGCAGTGTTCAGAGGTCTCCTTATTGAGTAAATGCATGACTCGTATATATAATAGAAACAATGTATACGTTGACAATATGAGAAATGAACGTTGGAGCATAATAATGGCTAAACATTATAACTGTTAAAGGATAATAATGAGGTTGACAACCATAGGGTCCAAGTTATGGACCAATAACACCAACAATCCCCCACTTGCTCCAAAACTTGAGAAAAAACTGTAACAATTTACTAGAAAAATAGGTGAACAATCAGGTGAACTAAGTTTTGAACCTGTTGTCCAAAAAAATCAAAGATAGAACCTGCTAGAAAATTAATAGCCTCAAAATACCCCGGTCTCATGATTGCTCTAGAGAGATAGCCCAAATACTTTTATAGGAGCTAGCCCCCCACAATCACATAGGTGAGTCCATCAAGTGTGTACTGCTCATACCACCCAAACTTGGGCTATGAAACTCATTAAGGATTATACAATCCAACCTCATCAAACGTAATAAAGTCATGTTAGGGATGCAATTCAACAACTAAATGTATCTCAGTATTATTTCATAAACAAAGTACAAGTAAGTAGTTACTACATAACTTCATTTGACCCCATTGAACTTGGTTTCCCAAGTCGGGTGTCTATCATGAGGTTACTACACAATTGGGCTCAACCTCATCCCTTTAGCATGCTCTGAAACTAGTTTTCTACTCAAAGCTTTTGTAAACGAATCTGCTAAGTTTTTCTCTGGCTTGACATAGTCTAGAGAAATTACACCATGTCTAATTAAAGTACAGATAATTTTATGTCTCAATTTGATATGTCTACTTTTGCCCTTATATGTCTTATTCTTGGCAACATGAATGGCAGCCTGTGAATTACAATGAAGGAAAACAAAAGGAATTGTTTATCCCAAAGCGGGATATCTACTAAGAGATTCCTTAGTCACTCAGCTTCTCGTCCTGCCAACTCCAAAGCCATAAAATCAACCTCCATTTTTGATCTCGCAATACATGTTTGCTTGGATGATTTTCAAGACACTGTAGCTTGTGCCAAGGTAAAAACATAGCCATTGGTAGAATATATATCATCACTCTTCGTAACCCAGTTAGCATCAAAATACCCATCCAATACAGGAGGATGACCACCAAAAGATAATCCATAATGCATAATACCTTTCAAATACCTTAACAAATGAATCAATGCATTCCAATGCTCTTGACTAGGATTATGAGTATACCTACTAAATCTACTCACATAGTATGCAATATCAAGACGAGAATAGTTCATTAAGAACATCACACTACAAAGAATTGTAGCATATTCAGCTTGATTTAACATCACACTACAAAGAATTGTAGTATATTCAGCTTGGTTTACACTATCACTAAGATTTTTCTTTAAATCAACACTATCACACTACAAAGAATTGTAGTATATTCATCTTGGTTTACACTATCACCAAGATTTTTCTTTAAATCAACACTAGCATCGTAGGGAGTTTTTCCTGGATCAAAATCATAGTAACCGAACTTCTTCAAAATTTTCTCAACATAATGAGTTTGATTCAACCTAAAACCAGAATCAATTATATCAGCTTTGATTCCCAAAATAAAGTCCACAGGTCTAAGATCTTTCATATCAAAAAAAGATTTTAGCAAACTCTTAGTAGTATCAATAACAGATAAACTACTACAAAAAATAAGCATATCATCCTCATAAAGAGTTATGATTACACAACTATTCGCATCATATTTCACATATATGCAAGAATCAACATTATAAGAGATGAAATCACGATTGAAAATCTCACTTTCAAATTTTTCATGCCATTGTTTAGGAGCTTGTTTAAGTCTATATAAAGACTTAACCAACTTACACACCTTTTGCTCTTGACCAGGCACTCTAAACCTCTCGGGTTGGATCATATAAAATTTCTCATATAGATCACCATTCAAGAAAGATGTCTTAACATCTATTTGGTGCATATGAAGATTAAATACCGAGTCAATAGCAAATAACATCCTTATAGATGATTTTAGTAACAGGAGAGTAAGTATAAAAAAAGTTCAATCCTTCTTTTTATTTAAAGCCTTTAATCACAAGTCTTGCCTTAAATCTTTCAATGGTTCCTTTAGGTCTCAATTTCTTTTTGAAAATCCACTTACACTTCAAAGGCTTACACCCTCGAGATAGATTAATTAAAACCCAAATTTTATTAGACATGATTGATTCTAATTCATTATCTATGGCTTCCTTTTAAAACGTAGCATCCACATATCTCATTGCTTCCTAATAAGTTTTGGAATCTTCCTCAATTATATAAGTCACCACAAAAACATCATCTATCCCCTCAAGTTTTGTCATCACAAAGGAAGTAATAAAGTCAGAACTAAAACTAGTGGGTACTTTAGCTCTTTTGCTTCTTCTTAGTTCAACAATTTCCTCTTCCTCTATGTCATCATTGGTAGAAGAATTAGGGACAAATTCTCTATGGACTTAAACACTCACTTTCATAAGAAATATATCTTTGAAGAACATTGCATCTCTTGACTCCATAATTGATCCGTAAGTGCTAGACCCTTCTTCCTTAATCATAAATCTATAGGTACTACTATTGGAGACATATCCCACAAAAATTGAATTAACAATCTTAGGCTCAATTTTCTTCCTCTTATGTTCAGGTAGAGCAATCTTAGCTAGACACATCCACATTTTAAAAACATGCAAGTTAGGTAGATAACATTTCTAAATTTTATATGTGGTTTGATCTAGTTTCTTATGAGGAACTTTATTTAGAACATAACAAGTTGAAAGAATAACTTCCCCCACATAAAATCAGGCAATCATAAGGAAATCAACATTGCATTCATCATGTCCTTGAGTGTTCGATTTTTTCTCTTTGCTATTCTAATTTTTTCAGGAGTATAAGGGGTTGAAAGCTCATGAATAATACCAACTTTTTCACAAAAGTCAGCAAGAAAATCACTACTATACTCACCACCTCGATCATACCTTAATCTCTTAATTTTCCTTTTCAATTAGTTTTCAACCTCAGCTTTGTATTTCATAAGCATTTCTTCTGCATCACTTTTATTTTTCAATAAGTAAATCTAGAACAATCATCCAAAAAGGTAATATAATATCTTGTGCCTCCTTTACTTATACAATTCTTAAAATTACCCAAGTTTGTGTGCACTAAGTCCAACAATTGTGACTCTCTCTCGGTCACTGATTTAAAAGGTTTCTTAGAGTGTTTAGTCTCAATACAAATTTGACATTTTTTCTTTTCATTAATGATTTGGTTAGGTAACAAGTTTAAGTTTTGCATCCTCTTAATTGATCCTACATTCATATGCCCAAGTCTAGAGTGTCATAGGTCTAAAGACTCAATAATATAAGCGGAAGAAGTAGATGCATTCTGTAGAGCCCCGGCCTCTACCGCCATCACACCAGGTATTGTCCTCTTTGGTCAAGGGTGAGTCCACGACTCGAACCCAACACCTCAAGGTTTTGTTGCACTTTAAGTGCACGCCTCTTACCATTGAGCTTGGACCCGCCCCGTGGGAGGGGTTCCAGCACTTACATTTCAATATCAAGTATAAATAAGCCTCCATTATAAAACCTTTTATAACAAAGTTCTCATTCTTAGTCAAAACTAGTTTATTACAATCAAAGGTCAGTTTAACTCTGGCTTCGTTAAGTAATGCATCAGAAATCAAGTTTCTACATATATCAGGAACAAATAAAACATTTTCTAACCAAATACTTTTCCAGAAGTAAGTTTAAGAGTGACCTTCCCAACTCCTTGGACAAAAACTTTGTTGGAGTTGCCCATGTATACAAATTGACCATCAGCAACATCATTCAACTCCTTGGACAGGTCCTTATTGGTGCAAATATGGCATATAGCTCATGTGTCAATGATCCACTCGACCAAAATTTCGACAAGGTTGACTTCAGATACTATAGCAATAGTGACCTCCTTGTCATTACCAGCTTCAACCATATTAGCTTAAGGCTTACCAAAACTCTTCTAGTCACCCAGTTGGTACCTTGTCTGTTTTCCTTTCCCGAACTTTCGCAGTTTCTATCCTTAGCCTTTCTTCTCATAGTTGATTTTAGAATGATAATTGGCAGCTTGATGACCTGACTTGTAGCACCACCAATAGGCACCATCAATACTTTTGTGCTTAAACTGACTCTGCTTGTTGTTGAAAGGCTTGTTTTGTCCTTCATTCTTCTTAAAGTTATGAGCATTTATATGTTCTACCACATGAGCCTTAGCAGTAGGGACAAGGGTGAGTGTTTTAGTCTTATCTTGTGCACGGTTGGCATTTTCAATATTTGTATGTCCTATCAACTACTGAAGCTTCATGTCTTTCTTCTTATATCTCAACTGGTTTTTGTACTTATTCTATGAGGCAGGTAGTTTCTTAATAAGGGCGTTAGCTTGAGACAACTCACACATGTTCATAACCCTCGACAAGGATTTTAGCAACTAGATTTTTATACTCATGTAGTTGGTTCATAATAGGCTTATCATCAACAACGATAAATTTTAACCACCTAGAAATAACATATTTCTTAGTACCGGCATCATCCGTCCCATATTTCACTTCTAAAGCATCTCAAAATTTCTTAGCAATTTTGTACTTGCAGTAGATATCAAACAAATGATTGATCATATAGTTAAGTAACATTCTCCTAACAGTGTGGTTATCCTTAGTAGTCTTAGGCATTTTTGTCACTAGGAATCTTTTGAAATAGTACATAATTCATGTCGTATTGTTGAAAGTAAAACAGAATTTTCTTAGACTATCTTTTAAAATTTATGCCATTTACAGGCTCTAATCTAGTTAGATCAGGTATAATTTTTGGGATTACAGGAATAGGGGTTGAACCTATATGGGGAACAGTAAGTCCAGAACCTACATTGATCTCATTTGTAGATGACATATTAAATTCAAAAGCAGAAAACACAAAATAATCAAACAATACAAAGAAAACAACGATGTATTCTAATATCTACCAAATTAAATACGCAGCAGCAAAATCGCAATAATTTCCAACAAATGATAGAAAGTAGTAATAATAATTAAAATGGAAAAACTTATATAAAATGCAAAACGTCGTAAAAATTACTGTCCTAAGTCAGAAATTTCCCCTCTACGGTACAGCAGGACAACAAAATCCGACTCAAGGGTTAACATCTTTTTCACTAACTTTGGTGCACTCCAAAGGGTAGAGTAAGAACTGTCTCCGAAATTAAAGGAAGGTAGATAAATGCAGAATTTATGCATAAGACAAAATACGTGTGTAAAATGTTTGTATGTATAGAAAAATGCTTGAGTTGGATGGAGCAAATAAAGATGCGTGAGAGAGGAAAAACAAAGAAAATGAGCAATGTTCAATGTTCAATGGTCTTCTTATTGAGCAGATGCATAACTCCTATATATAACAGAAACAATATATACGTTGGTAATAGGAAAAATGAACGTTGGAGCATAATAATGACTAAATATTATAATTGTTAAAAAATTATGAACTAATAACACCAACAAATTGTATTGTAATAACCGTGTTGTAATTAAGATAGTTTTAAATCCAGTTCAACATAATAGAGTTAAATATGTTGAAGTACATCAACATTTTATACGAGAGAAGATGGAGTGACAATTTCATTTGTTCGATCCAACGACCAAAGTTTCAAAAATGTTGAACAAAGGACTTTGGTGGAATGCGTTTCTCGCTTCAGGTGGGCAAGATGAGTCAGCATCTGCCTGTTTTTAGTTTTTGTACAAAACCGTTGTTGGGTTGCCGTAGCTTACAAATTCTAAGTTTTATGTGAGTTGATGGGCAGTTTCGTTGCAATTGTGTCCATTGGCACATTCATGTAGACACTGAAGAATCACAATTGACAGATTCTTGTGGGTTGATTTTGAAGAGTCCACGTCAACGCTCTAATGCTTTCATTTTCCGTTCCATTCGCTAAACTCACCATTACACACATAATAAGAAAATTCAGAAGGAAAAAAATTCAGAAATAATGCAGCCATGATCATGATATGGAATGAGCGTGACCCCTTCCTACTCATTCAAAGCAGCAACTGCACTTGGTGTTTCGTTCCACTTTCTCTTATTGAAAGTCCATTCATCGCTTTTCTTCCAACACGCTTTCTAGACTTTTATGCATATCCATCCATTTTGAAATCAATGAATCCGCATTTATTTTAAGAAGTTGGCTTTATTTACTCTCATTTAACAAAAAGGATTTTAATTTTGATTATTAATGCTGACAATTAATAATCAACGGTATTAATAAATATATAAATATTTATTATTCTCAAATAAGCACATAAACTTTAATATATTATATTATTATTTTTAATTAATCATCTATTTAACTCTTAAATTATAAGGCCCTGACTCGGGTTCATCCTCAGCCATCAAACATAATTTAGTCAAAGGACAGAGTAGTAGGCCCCACGAAGTCCATCGGACGGTGCGTCAACCTGCGCGTCCATGACGGCAAACAAGACAAGAGGGTAGTCGGCCAAGGCGATAGCCACGAGAACACACAACCCTACACCCTCCCACACCCGATCATAACCTCCCCCATTTGACGGGTCAATCTCAACCCATCCACGGGCAGATATAAACCCCCCTCTCTTTTATGTTGCAAGTTCACCCGAAGCTCTTTTTGAAGGTTTTCAACTAACCAAACCACAAGTCTTAATCTTTGTTTCTCTGACGTCGGCGCGTGTTTGCCACTCTCACAGTGTATTTCATTCATACCTCCCATGGGCCAAACTACTTCCACGGTCAACGATAGCGCTCGGTTATTACATCCGGTGGCTGTTTCCGGAGAAAAGTGGGTTAATTTAGCTGACGAGATTGAGATCTCCGGCGATCCCGACTATACGAAGGAAATTCCTGACGAGTGTTTGGCTCACGTTTTTCAATTTCTCGCCGGCAGCGATCGGAGGCAGTGCTCCCTGGTTTGCAAGCGTTGGTTGCGCGTCGAAGGGCAGAACCGTTACCGACTCTCGATCAACGCGAAAGCTGAGATTGTCTCGTGGATTCCGTCAATATTCGCGCGATTCGACTCGGTCACCAAACTCGCTCTTCGCTGTGACCGTAAGTCAATTAGCTTGAACGATGACGCTCTGATGATTATCGCCGTCCATTGCCGGAATATAACCCGCCTCAAACTCCGTGGTTGCCGGGAAATCACCGATCTCGGTATGGCGGCGCTTGCTCAAAACTGCAAGAGTTTGAAGAAGCTCTCTTGTGGTTCTTGTACTTTTGGCGCCAAAGGTATGAACGCTGTTCTCGATCATTGTACTACTCTCGAGGAGCTTTCTATTAAGCGGCTTAGAGGAATCTACGACGGAGCTGAGCTGATTAGTGCCGGAGCTGCTTCGTCTTCGTTGAAATCGATTTGTTTGAAGGAGTTGGTCAACGGGCAGTCTTTTGAGCCTATGGTGATTGGATGTGAAAACCTGAAGACTTTGAGAATAATTCGTTGTTTGGGTGATTGGGATAGGGTGCTTGAGACGATTGGAAATGGAAAGAGTTCTTTGGTTGAGATTCACCTTGAGAAGCTTCAAGTGAGTGATGTTGGACTTTTAGCGATTTCGAAGTGTTTGAATGTCGAGATCCTGCATATTGTTAAGACGCCTGAGTGCTCGAATTTGGGGCTTGTTTCGGTTGCTGAGAGTTGTAAGCAACTCAGGAAGCTTCACATTGATGGATGGAGGATCAATAGGATTGGGGATGAGGGTTTAATTGCTATTGCCGAGCATTGTTTGAATCTACAAGAGTTGGTTTTGATTGGTGTTAATGCCACGCATTTGAGCTTGATGGCCATTGCTGCCAATTGCCGGAAATTGGAGCGATTAGCGCTATGTGGGAGTGTGAGTATTGGTGATTCGGAGATTGCCTGCATTGCTGCGAAATGCGTTGCATTGAAGAAGCTTTGCATCAAGGGATGTGCAATTTCGAATATTGGGATTGAAGCACTTGCTTGGGGATGTCCGAATTTGGTTAAGGTGAAGGTGAAGAAGTGTAGGGGTGTCAGTAGTAGAGTTATGGATTGGTTGCAGGAAAGGAAAGCTTCACTTATTGTTAACTTTGATAGTGGTAGTGAAATGGAACTTTTGGATGCTAGTGGTAGCGACGTTGGTGGTCAAGAGAGTGGCATGGACTTCTCTATGATGAGTGAGCAAGTAGTTATACCAGATGGTCGGGCAAATAGTACATGGAGGTTGGCCTTGTCTAGAGCCAAGTTGGGGCTCTTTGCAAGTAGAAACCTAGTGCCTTGTACATTTATCCGGAGGCCAAACGAAGAGAGTAGTTCAAGTAGCAACTGCTAGTCCTAGTCCTAGTTGGATCTTTGTGAGGCTGAGCTGGTAAATGAGAAACTTGATCATGGATTTCTTCAATGTTTAGAAATTTGATTGCAGGTTGTTTTTATTCTGCCCCGTGCGATGCTTCTTTGAAGTTGAATATTATCACAAGAAAAAAAAAAGACATTTTTCTCTTTTGTTATTACTCCATAGAATCATTCCCATCGTATTGGGAAACAGCCTGTTTGCTTTGTAGTCTTTGTCAAGCTGCTTGCTACCAGACTTTCCTAAGTTTCTCATTTCGACAAAATTAGGAATATTAGACATTCACAAATATGATTCTTTACGAAATTTTCAGTCCTCACAAGAGGTGAATAAAATTATGAGTTTAAATAACTAAAAATTAAAATAAAAATTTGTTTGTCAAAATAAATCAAGTTTAAATAAAATAGAATAAAGACACGAATTCCCATGTTTTTTTTGATTACTTTAAAAACGTTTAATATTTAAAATTATTATTTTCAAATATATGTGATATGAATAGTATAAGTATATTAATTAAATATTACTAACATAATGACTCGTTCATCTGTTAAATCCTACTTAAATAAACTAAAGTTGGTTAAATTTAATAATTTAAGATAAATATAGTAAATTATTAGTTTGAATCAAACATAATAAACACGAATCACATTTAAAATATGTATTAAATCGTGATGTTAAAAATATTTATTTAATTTTCTAATTTCTATCTTTAATTTTATTTTTATAAAATTATAAAAATCATAAAAATTAAATTTCATTTTTTATTTTGGCGTCTTTAGAATAGTTTGATTTACTAGTAGTTAAATATATTATTTAACATCAATTAACAATAAAATTTTATCTAATATAATTAAATTATTTAATTTTTAATTTGTACAAATACTTTAAAATTTTGTTTTAAAAACAAATTTGACATTTTTTTAACGAATATCATAATTCCACTTCTTAAGCAGCCAAGCTGGAGAAGTCCCGGAGAAAGTGCCACAAGCCCCAAGCGAAGCAATCCACTATCGCTAGGCCCGACAGGCTTAGGAGTGGCGGCCCAATATAAATTGACTTTCAGCTTTTTTTAAAAAATAGTGTCAAAATAATGTGTGTTAAGCTTTTTTTTTTTAAATACAAAGGGGACCTATTCCGGAGGTCAAAGGCCAAAATACCCCTGAGGGGTCAAAATTGGAGGCTGAAGGTATGGGGCAGAGTCGTTGAATGATTCTTGCCGTTCTCCAAGCCTCAACTGATAGGCACCGACTCGTGGTGGCGGGTGTGACAAGGAATTGATGAGTTGCGAAGTGGACTCCGTCGGCTTGTTAAGAGCGATGAAGGATGGCGGGGTCTGAGAAGCATTGTGTTGAAACCTCTGGTGGGGAGGTAGAGGGTAGACGACAGTGTCGTGGTGAGTATTCTGTAATCCCAAGTTAGCTAGGGCGTCGGCATCGGAATTAAAGAGGCGGGGAAGGTGGCTGAGTGACGAAGTATCAAGCGCTTGGATGAGACATCGGATTTCCCCAACGAGAACCGAAAGGTTTGAGTCATCTTCTTACTCTTTGAGGATTAAGTCAATTGCTTTGGTGCAATCGGTGAATATACTTATGTTCATTAATCCTTCTTGCTTGGCTTGCCGGAGACCGAGCAGGATGGTCCATAGCTCGGCCTGAAGCGCGTTACACTTGCCAAGCTTCTTGGAATAGGCGGTGTACCAGTGCCCGTGGGGATTGCGGATTACTCCTCCTGCTGCTGCTATTCCAGTTTGTCTGCTCGAGGCACCATCAGTATATAAGGTAAACAATTCCAATGCCCTAGTTTCGCTTGAGGTATGGTCATTAGGCAGAGGATGGGTAAGACGATTCATTAATCTGATTTGGCTTGAGGGCTCTATCCTTGTTATGGTATTTCGAGGTGGTATAGCTCGTGTCTTGGTCAAAAGCTGAACTTCGGCTTTGATTCGGCAATATACCTCCAATGCCGACACGTGCTCCTCTTGAAACACCTCCCTGCTTCTGGTTAACCAGAGGTGGTGACAAGTTGTGGCAAACCAGATAGACAACTTGTTAGCACCCTGCATAGCAGAAGAGTGGAGGTTAGTAATAATCCAAGTAGTAAGATCGTGTTGAACCCCAGAAATCGCAGATTATGTTAGGGTTGAGTTTAGTCCATAGGTCTTTGGCCCTGATACAATCGCAAAAAACATGCATAGAATCCTCAATGAGGTTGCAATAGTGGCATCTGGGATCATCTGTAAGATGTCTCCGGTGTTTCTCGTGGTTAGTCCAGATTGAATTAGTCAGCATCTTCCAAAGATGGATTTTGCAGTTCTCTTGAACTGGTGTAGACCAGATAAGCTTCCTTTTAGGGTCAACGTCGCTCCATCTGTGTTGGCAGATTGAGTGATAGGCTGACATGACAGAGGAATTGCCCTTATAAGACCACTTCCAGTATGGCTTATCTGAGCTATAGTTGGGAGTAAGAGGGTGAATCGCTCGGATTTCCTCTAAGGCTTCGTCTGGGAGATAATATTGCAGCTTCTGCCAGTCCCAATTTCCTGCAAGATCAACAAAGCAGTTAGTAGTTAGTGAAAGATCACTAGATGGAATGGGTTTGAGAGCTAGGTGGATCAGGGGTTGGTCAGAAAAGGTCCAGTTATCAAGCCAGAACAGGGCTTTATCAACCCGTCTGATTTCCCATTTGATTCCTTTGAGAAGCAGAGGCCAAATCTTACCAAGTTGGGTCCATAAGTAGGAGCCCTTCTTTTTAGGAAAGGTGGCCCGTATCTCCTCCTGTGAAACATTGTATTTATCAAGACAGATTCGTTTCCAAAGTTTGCTACTATCTGAGAACAGGTCCCATGCAAGCTTCATGAGTAGAGCTACATTTGTTTCAAAGGTTGGTCGCAGGCCCAACCCACCTCTTTCCTTGGGTTGGCAGACCTGCTCCCATTTAAGCAGTGGTGCCTTTGGAGTATTCTCGTCAGTGCCCCATAGGACATTTCTTCTTATTTTGTCAATATTTCTGTAAATGCCTTTGGGAAAAAGAGTAGACTGCATTAGATAGGAAGGTAAAGAACTCAAGATAGATTGACAAAGAGTGAGACATCCGGCTAGAGAAATTTTCTTTGACTGCCATCTTGAAGCTCTCTTTTTAATATTGGCAACTGAAGTGGAGAATAGATGTTTAGTCACTCTTTGCATGATTAGAGGAGCTCTGATGTAACATCCCGTCCCTATATTAAGGGTTAGGACCTGAAATTTCAGTACATATGAGCTCAAAGAGAGATTAAGGAAATGCATTTT
>JANQBM010000222.1:4779343-4793040 GCA_025594535.1 Erythroxylum domingense
TATTCTAATTCCTCTGATTAACACACTTGGACCCGTTTCTCTGGTCCGACCCGTTCTCTGGAAACGGGATGTTACACAAAGACTATTTTGCAGTATATGCTTCTCCTATGTATCAGAAGTATCCAGTAGAAACCGATTATTCAAAGTTATTCAAATTCAATTATCCTTTGATTAGAAAGTATGAACATCCTCAAACAATAATGAGCGAGGACCTTTTAGGCCGGTTGGACCTGATTTGGCTGGGTAAGCTCGATGAGATTCTACTTCTGAATCAATCTCACAGCCCAACATATTACCTTCTGAGTCATGGACTTCTCATGAGCAATAATTTATAGGTGCATATGATAATTCGTTTAAGATAAGGCTTATCATAAAGAGAAAGATCAGTCTTTGATTTTTTCCTAACTGTCGAGCCGATGATATTCCCTGTCTAACCTATCACCATTTGACAGTATCTAGCAGACCTATTAGTCCAATTTTTGAGCCCAAACAAGAACATCCTCTCAGCCTAGAACCCAGAGACAGATAGTGATGATGAAGATGATCATTACAGAAGACGAAGGAAGAAGAAAAAGCTAAAACGCCGATGTAAGCCTTTGCAACCATATCATCCACTAAAGGATGATCCAGATCCTCCATCTGAAGGACTTCAACATCAGCTACTAATGGGTGATGATCAAGATCCATATCCTCTATGTGGACTTCAGAGATCTCATCTAATAATGGATGAGAAGCAACAACATCTAGAAAATCAGTACAGATTCGTACTCCTCCTATATCTCCACCAAAGCCTCGTCCTTCTACCTCTACTGAGAAGGATAAAGCACTTATGATAGAGTTCGTTGCAACTTTTGAGACTAAGACTACAATAGAATATTCTTCTACCTCAGATCAATCAAATCGTTTATCAGACGCTTACTCTAAAGCCTCTGAAGCATCTAATGATACTACAATAATTTTTGAGTCATCATCTGGTCCAATTTCTGAACCGACAGTTGATTCTTCGGCCCAGCTAGTTGATATATCAAACTTAACACAAGTTCTGATGACTATGTCTCAATAACATGACGTTGATATTGAGCCTGAAATAAATGAAGCAAAGTCCACAGGTACTGAACCTTTCAGACTTGAACCAGCACCTACGCAACCAACTGACCCAGTTGCACAGGATACACAGACCAAACCATCTTCTGTTACGTGGTTTACGTTCGATGATCTTCCTCCCAAAGCCAATGGGTTTATGGATACTGGATCTAGTTGTACGATCATAAAGCCGAATATATTACCTTCTGAGTCATGGACTTCTCATGAACAGTCTTTTACAATAGAAGATGGTAATTCTTTTCAGATCAAGCTTATCACCAAGAGAAAGATTGATCTTCGATTCTTTCATGATTGTCAAGTTTGGACTAATATTCTTGGACATAGCCTACCAGGACCAGATATTCTTATTGGTATGGATGTCTATAATAAAGCCTAACCTTTATAGATCCTACCCATAGGCCTCATGTATCACTCATATTTTTGTCCTTACTTGGATATTTCGACTGTGAGATTGATTTAGAATCAGAATCTCATAGAGCTCACCCAGTCAAATCAGGTCCCACAGGCCCAATAGGTCAATATCCAAATCATAATGTAATTGATTCATGAGGCGATCAGCTTCAGTGGACAAATCAAAATTCGTTCGCCAATGCTAGATATGATTCGATGTGGAATCTACTTTCTTAAAAACACTCAGTAACTTGATAAGAAGGAATCATAGTATAGTGCTTGTGGGCCATGGCGATTCTTTTTTATCAAAACACTTCAAAGGGAAAATGACAAACTTGCATTATGAAGCATAGAGTTGAATTTAAGGGGATAAAGTCAGATCAGGATTATCATCTGTCAAGGCCAATTCGTGGTTGAGGTTCGATAATCTTCTTCCCAAATAATGGAGATGTCGACTACATGAATTCGATACATGGATTGACCTACAAATGAACAGACCTAATTATCCTTTACTAGATATTTTGCCTGAATTCACATCTCGTTTCACTGGTACTTTGCGAGAATGGTGGCAAAGTATTTCTGATGTAAACCAAATCTCCATTAGATTTGAAATAATGGATAGAAGGACCAGATTTACCTTCCTCATGTGAAAATACCGACTGAATGAGAAATATTCTCCCCTGGAAGAGGTTGAGCAGGCCAATTCTTCACTACTAGGCCTTGAATAGATGGACTTTCACAGTTCCATCTTTGAATATCTTCAGAATCGGAGGAGTCATCGTATGAAAAAAGAATTCACCACCTTAGACCACAGAACAAACTAAGGCTGTCCAAAAACTGAAGCACATCTATCAAAAACCTCTTTCATTGAAAATTCCCACTGCAAGATAACTTGTTTTACAGACAGATGCTAGTAAGCTACCAAAAACTCGAGTTGAAGGTAACGTGTTATCAAATCCCAAATATACCGCTGCCTCACACAATGCCCAAGACTGTTTATCTTTCACAGAATCGGACACGTGTCATGTCGTCGCCCAAGTTAATAAGTGACACGGTATCATCTTCGGATGGTGTGACTCTACCATTTATATCAAGCTGGTGAGAAAACATACAATCAACCCAAAGAAAAACTAAAATGAGTAGGGAGAGAACCAGATATTTTGTCTGAATTCACATCTCGTTTTATTGGTACTTTGCAAGAATGGTGGCAAAGTATTTCTGAGTATCAAAGAATGTAGTACATCTCCTCTAGATACTTCTGATACATAGGAGAAGCATATACTGGCTGAGTATGTGGAACTAATGCTAAAGACGAGCCATATATAGCTTTTGATTATTCAGATTGATGCAGATATGATAATTTCTAAAAAATCAGAAACCAGTTCAGCACAGCTTGCTGATCTCTTAGCACTCTCAGAAGTTCTAATGACAATGTCTCAACATCGCGATGTTGATATTGAACCTAAGGTACTGAACCTTCAGACTTGAACCAGCACCTACACAACAAGCTGAGCTGCACAGGCTACACAAACCAAACCATCTTCTGGTTCGTGGTTTACGTTCGATGATCTTCCTCCCAAGATCCAGATCCTCTATTTGGACTTCAAAGATCTCATCTACTAACGGATAAAAAGCAACAACATCCAGACAATGCTAACCCATGCATAAGCATATGATAAATGATCTGATTGATCTGAGGTAGGAGAATATTCTACAGCAGTCTTAGTCTCAAGAGTTGCAACGAACTCTATCATAAGTGCTTTATCCTTCTCAGTGGTGACTTTCAGCTGATTGACGAACAAATCTGTCAGGAATATTTTGCTATGAAATGTTGCTCATTTGATAAGCGTGACTTCCAGAACCATTATAAACGCATGACGGAGATCATATTGAGAACTATTGGAACCTAGAATGTCAACTTCTGGTGCTTCTGATTCACCAGGAATAAATTCTCCGGGATGAAGTCCAATGGATGTGGCCATCACGGTATCTCCTCTACAGCTCTACCAACATCTCTGTGATCACAATAATGCAAGTTCCTTGCTATGGACATTTTTAGAATGGTTCCAACCTTTGGATCAATAGATGAAGCAGTCCTTTGCAGCTATGGTTGCAATTGATCTGGAAGGGATGATATAAAAGTATATCGAAGATTAACATCATTCCAACCATTCAAAAGATAGTACCTCTCCATCATGTGAAGACATGATAGTCCTTTACAGCTCTGGTTGCAATTGATCTTAAAGGTATGATATAAAAGTATATTGAAGATTAACATCATTCCAACCATTCAAAAGATAATACCTCTTCGTTATGCGTTTATAATTTTTTTGGATGTCACGCTTGTCCAATGAGCAACATTTCATAGCAAAATACTCTTGACGAATCTCCTTCTGGATGTCATGCTTGTCAAGTAAGCAGCATTTCATAGCAAAATACTCATGACAGGTCTGTTCGTCAATCAGTTGAAAGTCACCAATGAATTCTTTGTGAATAACACTGAGAAGTGCTCCGGCTGTAGTGACTTGGATGTCCTGCAGTGGTTGATATTTAGAAATACTTTGCCACCATTCTCACAAAGTACTAGTGAAACGAGAAGTGCTGGTTCAGGTCTGAAAGGTTCAGTACCTGTGAATTCTGCTTCACCAATCTTAGGTTCAATATCAACATCGTGATGTTGAGGCATTTTCATTAGAACTTCTGAGAGTGCTGAGAGATCAGTAAGCTGTGCTAAATTGAAGATTCGACGTGCTCAACCTCTTCCCAGGGGGAATATTTCTCATTCATTCTGTATTTTCATATGAAGAAGGTAAATCTAGTCCTACGACTATATGTCCAAATCCAAATCTTTCAATAAGATAAATATGATAGACCCATCAAAGCCATTAGGTCAACCGGATCCATTCGTACGATTGTAAAGCCTAACATATTACCTTCTAAGTCATGGACTTCTCAGATGAAGTTCTGAATTAGAAAATGCAGAATGCAGTAACACAAAACAAAGTTCTTAAAAGGATTGATTCTAAACTTGAGGGAATCAGTCAATATATGCAGGCTACTTATTATAAAGTTGACGCAGTCTCTAAACAGATCCAGAAAATGTATCAATCATACAAAGCTCGTATATGAAGATATGGCTTCTTGCAAGCCTGTTTCAATAGAGGTCCACCTTTGAGGATATTCTTGAACAAAGCATGTTGGTCACATAGCTTTTCAAGAGATGCAAGAGCAAGTTGGTAGATATCTCCAAGAGATATAGTAGACATATACAGAACCAGATCTTGTAGCAAACACGTATCTACTAAAGGATGCATACCACCTGTATCTAATGAAGGATGCAGACCCAGATCTCTACGAGAAATACTGAAATTGTCTGAGAACAATTGGCATTTACCCCTTTGCTGAAGACTTGGAGCAATAGAAATGATCGGTTGGGCCTGTGGGACCTGTGCTCTGTAAATGGTGGAATTATTGGTGCAAGCATAACAATTTCCCTAAAGTATAGGCTAAGTGAAGTGCAGATATCCGAAGGTGAGGAATTTGGAAACTAGTTGAGTTGATCCAAATCATAATGTAATTGATCCATGAGGTGATCAGTTTCAGTGGGCCAATCAAGAGTCATTTTCCAATGCTAGATATGATTCAATATGCATAGTATTGAAGTTCAGCATCAAGTTGTTTGATCTGAGCTTTGTAAGATTGATACATTTGCTGGATCTGTTTAGAGACTGCATCAATTTTATAATGAGTAGATTGCATTTGTTGACTAGTTCCCTCAAGCTTAAAATCTCTCCATCATGCCTTTATAATGCTTCTGGATGTCACGCTTGTCAAGTGAGCAGCATTTCATAGCAAAATATTCATGACGAATCTGTTTGTAAATTAGCTGAAAGTCACCAATGAATTCTTTGTGAAAGTGATTGATCTCTTTGAGAAATTTTCGAAGAGAGTGGGGCACATTTTCTTGATGTCGTGGCTAATATAATGAAGTGTGATAGAATTGGACACGTCATTCAGTGTGTAAAGCTCCATTACATTTTTCTCTATATGGATGATGAAGTATGAAGAAGCACATTGTAGATTGTCGTCTAGCATATGCTGTCCATATTCCCTATCCAACCTATCACCATTCGACAGTATCCAACAGACCTATTAATCCAATTCCTGAGCCCAAACAAGAACCTCCTCTTAGCCTAGATTTTGGTCATTGGACTATGACTGAAATAGGCCACATATTTGACCAGCTTGACAATGAATTGGCCTTGATAGATGTTGATCCTGATCTCACTTTATCCCTTTAAAGTCAGCTCCATGCTTCATAATGCAAGTTTGTCATTTTCCCTCCAAATCCTCTATTTGGACTTTAGCGATCTCACCTACTGATGGATGAGAAGCAACAACATCTAGACAATGCTAGCCCATGCATGGCTGTATCTACTGAAGGATGCAGACCCAGATCTCTACGAGAAATGTTGAAATTGTCTGAGAATAGTTACACTTTCACGCGCCTCATCGACACTCTTTTCATACGACAACTCCTTCGATTCTGAAGACACTCAAAGATGGAATTGTGAATTCCATCTATTCAAGGCCTAGTAATGAAGATTCGGCGTGCTCAAGCTCTTCCTAGGGGGAATATTTCTCATTCAGCCGGTATTTTCACATGAGGAAGGTAAATCTAGTCCTCCTATCCATTATTTCAAATCTAATGGAGATCCGGTTTACATTAGCCATCATCATGGACATTTTGTATGGGACGTTGACCCGTATATCTGAGCTTCAGGAATAACTTCACAAGGAACACTTGTGTCAAATCCATCAGATGAAGTTCTGAATTGGCAAATACAGATTGCAGTAACACAAAACAAAGTTTGTATGTCAATATAGTGTCGAAGTTTAGCATCACATTGTTTGATATAAGCTTTGTAAGATTGATACATTTGTTGGATCTGTTTAGAGATTGCATCAACTTTATGATTAGTAGCCTGCGTTTGTTGACTGAGCCTGTTTTAATAGAGGTCCACCTTTGAGGATATTCTTGAACAAAGCATGTTGGTCACATAGCTTTTCAAGAGATGCAAAAGCAAGTTGGTAGATTGTGAAGTCTGCCTCAACCCAGAGGTAGATAATGACGATGATGAAGATCGTTACAGAAGACGAAGGAAGAAGAAAAAGCCAAAACCCTAATGTAAGCCTTCGCAACCATGTCATCCACTGAAGGATGACCAGACCCTCCATGATTTGTTGTTCTCTCGATATCCTCAGCCCTTTGTTTTTTGTTTGTTCTTCTTCTCATCCCTTTGTTTTTTTTTATTCTTCTAACACTCGAAATTACTCTCGCATTATAGCATACTATACCAGTAAGTTCTTTGTTTTTAGTTCATTCTCTTGATGCTATTAGTAGAGGGGGTTGGAGCTGCATAATCTAAAAATCGATGGGTGAGGGCGTCGAGAGAACAAACTTAAAGCGAAGGCAAAAAATTAAAATCAATGCATAAGGTTATAAGGGTTGTGTAGTCTGATTTAGGTCATTTTTAAATTACAATGTCATTTTAATTATGTTATTAAAAGACGTCACTTCATTGCTCTTCATTTGTTGTGTTAATTTTGGTTACATGTAATAATAGTTAAGGTTTATAAAACATATAGTAAGTCATGTCAGCAAACTTAACGGAAACATTAACGTCAGGCTAGAATTGAAAATTTTTTAAATTTTGAGTATTTTATTGCTATTTTTTGAAGCTCGAGCTAAAATTGAAAAATTGAAAATTTAGACATTTTATTGCTACTTTTTAAAACTCAAGCTACAATTGAAAATTTGACAAAAGTGTAAATTTTTTTTTATAATTAACCTTATTTATTATATATTATTTTTATAGCGATTTAATATCAGTTGAAACTTTAACTTTTTTGTTTACTTATTTGCTGTTTTAAAAACATTCCCCAAAAAGTATATTCTTTCTTCTGTTTGATCTCGCACAGTGATCCATCTTTTAAAAAGGATTTTGCAGTAACATTGCAATCCTTTGAAAGGTCTCTGTCCTTAGAGGAAATGATCATCAATTCATCACAGACGCTACATAATTGAATTCATGTGAATATAACAAGACAATTGAGGATTAAGCAATGTCCCACGCATCATTGTGGAATAATAATGCCAAAAGTTAGTTGACTTTATACTCTTTTACGCAAGTTGAAAGTTGTAATGAACCCTATTTAACTCTTACTACATTACTTGGGTTTTGGAAACTTTCAATCTTTTCCTCAAGTCGGGCTGGGAGTCGATCGGTATGAATATTTGATTAGGGTTGTGTTTTATACATTACCAAACAAGAGTCTTTGGTTAGGAGCAGTCAAATATTTCCTAAAGGAATCATAAGAACCAGTTGAAAGATAAGACAGTCGTTGAATTGGAAAGTTAAGATGCAACAGTATCGATTGTTGAGGTTTTGTTTGAGAATGAAAACTTATATGCAACAAACAATTAACCATATTAATTCCAAAGGAACAGGAACAACCTCTTGTTATCTTTCTGCCTAATAACTAGAATGATAAAGAGAAGGCAGAAGACAATTGACTTCTCGAGTCTAGCAATTGTTCCTTTCACCTTCTCTATTTCCAAGCTTATTGAATATAATCAGGTAGTCCTTGGACTGCTACAGATCAAGAAGGTATCAAGTGTAATATAACATAGTAAAATCAAGATATAACTTGATTGATAACACCACCAACTGTTGTACCTGGCTCACAAATAAGCATGCTTCAAGCATTATTGATCATGTCAATTTCAACACTTTGAACATTTTCTGAGGAGGTTCTCACAGGGTTCTGGCTAGTCTTGATTGGGCAAGAAGCCTCCATCGCAATTCCACATTTGCCAGTGAGTGTGTTGAGTAAGTTTCTTTGTATTCTGATGTAACCATTCTCACCCCATGTGTCTCCCCATGAATTCCTCACTGTCCAATAATCTGCACCATCCTCTGTGCCATACCCAACAACAACCACACCGTGGTCTAGAGCTGTCCCACATTCACCAGTAAAAATACCCTGTATACAAGTTGAAAGGAAATGATAAGAATTAACGAGAAAATTGAAACAAAGTCTCTTCCTCCATTGTTTAGTACAAGATAGCTTACCGACTGGTAGAATTGTAAACCCATGCCACCAACTTCAATGGCTACACTGACCGGTTGATGCAATACAGCTTTCTGCAATGCTTTCTCATCATAAGGAGTAACATCCTCGTACCCGTCAATTGTAACTACCTTAGCGTTCTTCTGCAATAAGCCATAAGCCAGGAATATGTCAGAACAAGTATTCTGACTGAAAGTTCAATGCAATACAACGATTGACTTTGGCCGAGTCGCATTCGAGAGAGGCACCAAGGTAAGGATAGTCTTGTCCGGTGTCCATGCCACCATTGTCCATGATGAACTGGAATGCATAATCCATAAGCCCTCCATCGCAACCATCGTTATAAGTCCTGTCACAGTCTACCGGTTCTAGCTCTGATAGGGCAACCAGCTCTCCTGTAACTATCTGGTTAATTCCTTCTACTGTAGCTACAGTTGAGAACGCCCAGCAACTACCTGGTACCAACAAAAACAATGTCTATTTTAGTTTAAACCGTATGAAACTTGGGTTTCATCGATGAAAATCATTGTAACTCAACTATAACTGGTCTAAATTCACAACCTAGGATGATGTCTATTGTTGACCCACTGAAAGCCCCTTGGGATTGGGCTTTACCTAACTTGGACATTAAAGCAAATAGACTATGTACTAACTTTTCACATGATCTTTGTCAGAATCCAGAAAAGGGCATCATGTGTTAGCCGAAAGTTACAAAACTACCGGAGCGAATTGCAATAACAAATACAAGGGAAGAAAAAAAGAAAACATCTTGTTCATATTAAGAAGCGCTTGCAGTAAAAGAAATGCTTCCATATTAATTTTAAGTTGTCATCAAGCATGTCACGGATTGAATTACTTTTAGCATTTTGTCCCTGACAAAAATAATGTAGCATATACTTTATGGATTACAAAACTATAATCAAGAGGTTTTGATATTGATCTTGTAAGTACAATCTCTTCCTACAACTTTAAGGATTTAATATTCTTGTAAATCTATTACTTAAATTTGAGTTACTGTTCACCAAAAAGAATTATAGAAATCTTATTAATTATTCAATTGTAAACAAGTTTTGCATATACTCATAACCATAATGATCTCCCTAATTTTCTTTGTCATCAATTACTAAGCTAATTAATATTTACACTAAAGTAATGCATTTCAATATTCTCGTGACAAAAGGACACTAATAAAGATCTTCTTGGCTTTAATTTAGAATCTAAGATTGATTTGGGAGGGGTGAGAAGAGCAGTTTAGATGTTCACATTAAAAGCCAAATTTTAATGTGTAAAGATACGAGAATAATCAAAAGATTTGAATCTTTAATTAAACAATAATTTATAAAAGGATAAGAAATTTGTAAGTACTTAATTTTTAAAATTTTTAATACAGTAATTAAATTTTTAAAGTTTTCAATTTAATGATTAATTTTTTAAAGCTCATATAATTTAAATAAAAATATTATTAGAGACAATATTTTATTTAATCAATAAGAATTTTGAAAGATTAGTTATTAAATTGAAAACTTTAAAAAATTAGGTACCAGATTTAAAACTCCCAAAGATTAGACAATTTTAAACTTATTATTCTATTTGTAAATTACTATATGCATTTAAAGATCTATTTAGAATACACTTGAAAAATAAATGTTATCATTTTTTCATAGTTATCCAAATTTTGAATTAATTAAAACTTTAAATTAAATATTGACCTAAATTTAAAAGAGTTTTACTCATCCTAAAGGTCAAAAAAGTATAAAAAATAAAAATAAGAACGAACTCTAAAAAATTCATGCATCAAGCTTAAGCTCATTAAAAATAATAAGGCTTAAACTAGTCAGGCTCATTGTTTGAAAGTCTTGAACAAATAAAGGGTGTTAAGTTTTGTTGAAAGGGAACGTTGGTATTTAGTTCATTAATCCATTCAACAAAACTAACACTAGAAGACTCAGTATAAAAATAAAGGATAACTATTTCTCAAAAAAAATAAAGAATCACTTCCAAAGGGTCCTTTTTTATGATAAGCCTTGGACAGGTGTCCTGCCCGCCCTACTCAGTGTCGACGCTTCCTTTGACTCGGATTTTTGGACTTCATTGCTCAACATTTGTTGTCAGTTTTGGTGCCTAAGAACTTGGCACGGTAGATTCTTGAGCGTCATAACTGACTAATAAGGAAGTAAGAATGTAATATTTATTCTTTAATTTTTACTTATTTGATTACCGAGAATGAATAAACTAAAACAGAGGATGGCAAAAATGGAATGAATTTTAAATAATTTGAATTAAATATTAGTAATATTATTGATAATATTTTTGCAAAACATAATGTATTAAACTCATAATTCATTAAATACTTTTTATAAATGTCAACCAATATCATAAGTAAATTGCTCTCGATTCTACAACCATTTGATACTCGGGACTATTTCGAGTAAGCTCAAAATCTCATATTGAAGTAGTCATTAGTTTGGTACCTCTTAAGGAGTAGGAAGTGTCATTCCAACCCTTCTTCCATCCACGGACACTAAGTGACCGATAATGCACATCATCATTCAGTCATACAGATACAACTAACTTTGGAATTGAGCACGTTATAAAATCTCTTTTAAAAGTACACGCCCAAATAGTAAAGGTACATTGCATATATGAGCAATAAAGCAATCAGTCGAAAGGGCATATTTAAGAAAACAAAACTAAAAATTACTCATTTAATCTGGAGTTAATTAAAAAATAAATAAATTTTATTATGTTAGTTTGAAATTTAATATGCAATGCTAAAAAATTTTAAAATTTAACATATATAATTTGTTAATGTGAATAATGTAATGAGTCACGTCATATTAATATTTTCTAATAATTATGTTGTATTTGTATTATGTATAAATTTTATTATTTAACAAAATAAGAAACATTAAACATTTTAAAATTATGATTATTTTTAAATTTTTGAAAATTTTTATTTATTAAATAATAAAAATATTATTTATTAAATTTTTTAGCGATATTTTTAAAAGTAGAAGTAATATTACATAATTGAATAAAGTTTTAAGAATTTTTTTTAATCTAACCTTATAATTTATCAAGTTAATCTTGTTTTTCAAGATCAGATGAGTGCCTTGTATTTCACGAGCTTCGTATAAGAACACAGCCAGATACATTGCATTCAATAACATCACAATAATAGTTAAATACGAACTAAATCCTCTCCTCTGTACTCATAATTCTGTACCAATCCTATTTTAGATGATCATATCCATACAAATATATGAGACTTAGAAAATGTGTGAATTGAATAGTCTAAAACAGAATTATTACATAATTATGAAATTATGAGCACAGAAGGACTCTTTTTGTTAAATGCATCCACGTAACTGCCTAAATCCATAAACAAAGTTCGATAATTCTAAGGAACAACCCACATTCACACCACTCGCTTCTTTTGTGTCTGAAATTGGGAAAAAGATTAAAGCTTGAATATGAAGACACAGGAAAACAATCCCTGAAGGCAACGCCATCGCCATCGCCACCGCCACAAATACAACATCAGAATCAACTACCGTTAACAGACCTTAATAACCCACAAGTTGAATCTCTCAGCAAACTTATCTACCTTTACTCTGATGAAGGGCCTAGTATTAACAGCCACGAAAGAAGCTCAACAGCTTTTTAAGAGATTAGTCAACCTCCACAAACATTCATGTCAAGCTCTTTGCAATTTGTTAAATTTTATATAATTGGGTTTAAATAAACTAAACACATACAAGTCTAAATGAAGTTCTATCCTAAAACTAATTGAGCACATATAAACCCAATTGAAGTTTCATTCTAAAACTATTTATTTAGGCCCGATCCGTTTTACGATGGAACTTCATTTGGACTTGTATGTGCTCAGTTTATTTAAGCCCGATCATATAAAATTTAACATAGTATCAGAACAGGTTGCTCTTGCGTTACACATAACTACCTCGTCACGATAGACTGTGGCACGTGTTGGGCCGTAAAGTAGTCCACTCGTGAGGGGGGCATGTTGAATTATAAATGAGACTTTATCCTAAATCGAAAAAATATATAACCTTGAGCATGTTTCCTCTTAGTACCAATTGATTTTAGGATGAAACTTTATTTGGGCTTGTATGTGCTCAATTTATTTAGGCTGATCATATAAAATTTAACACAATTGTCACCAATCCACGATTACTCACCTTGACAATCTTCCCATTTTCAAACAAAAAATCTCAATGAACCCACAAAGGGATGACACTAGAGAGATTGAACTCTTAATGCAACTTCAAGGTTTTCCTGTGACGTTAATGGAAAAGAACAGGGACAAGGAAAAAGAAGAAATGGAATTGTTGTTAATGGCAGCCACATCCATGATGCAAAACAACATTATTTTATATGAAAAAGAAGCTTAAGTTTTGGGTAGAAATTGGCCTGAAGCTTAAAATAGACTATAACCTTAGTTTGGTCTGGAATCTAAAAATAAGTTCAAATTTGACTTAAAGCTCAAAATTAAAAAAAATAATTCAAACTTAATTTAAACTTCAATCAACTTAAGTTAAGTTTATTGAATTTAGGTTAGACCAAATCATATTGATTTTAGTTTGCCAACAATAATTGCACGGAACTGCTAAAGGAGGAAAAGAGAAAGGGTGATGGCGCAAGCTTTTTTTGGAACAAGTCTATGCCACTTATATCCTTTTAACCATCAAGAAACGCAACTCTTCGACGGGACTCAAATTCTCTGCTCCGTTAATGGTGTACCAATTCTGTTCCGCGATTAATACGTTGTCGTTTTATTAAAAAAGGGGGACAGATTTACATTCTGACTCTCTTATATTAACTCTGACGGAGCCACAAGCCGTGCTAAAGAGAAGCGGTATTTTACCTTTAATTAAAATTCTTACTATTATTATAATTATAAATAAATTTCAAGTTGAAATTTAATTCTTACATGAATAATAATATAATAATTTATTTTATTTTAATTTTTATTAATCGTTATTATTAGTAAAATTATTTGTATTATTATAATAAATTTCCTTATTGTTATTTAATTATCTTAATTAAAT
>JANQBM010000222.1:4793140-4805789 GCA_025594535.1 Erythroxylum domingense
TAACAGAGGGACAAATAGTCAATTTTGAAAGAACTTATTGTCAACCTCTTTCGGATATGAATCTATCTGATTCAGAAAGGAAGAACTTGCATCAGTATCTCAATTTCCATTCAAATATGGGTTTGATTCACACTCCATGTTCTGATAAATATTTACCATCCTAAAAGAGGAAAAAACAGAGTTTTTGTCTAAAGAAATGCGTTAGTGAATGAATTGATCGTAAATTATGAGATTTTACTCTTTCTGACCTGTCTAAAGAAGATACCAATTGGGGGGAAAATGAAATTTCCACAACGACAGCAAACCCCTCTGATATCATTTGAGAATACAAATTCTTATTGTACCTAAGAAATTTATTTTGGTTGGAATTCTTTCCAAAAAAAAAAGAAAATGATTATGTTGATATAGTTGAGAGATTAAACGTTTTACAATTAGTAAACTAGATTGTTTGTTATAATCTCCATTTTCCAACAAAATGGATCTATTTAAATTGTGATCATGAACAAGTATATCAACTGTTATATTTTTTTAGCTAACAATTGTGCCCCCTGTTGAAAAACTCAAGAGATGAAACTAACATTTCTATTTCTTCATTATTCATGCTAGTTTCTTTGTAGCTATCACATGCCATTTATATATGTTAGTTTCTTCATAACTTTGTTGTGTATATATAACTTAGGCATATTATTCTTTTTCAGTAATCCTACTCATATTTATCATCCAATAATTAACAATAATTATTAACTTTAAAATTTATTTTCCATGTCTTTATTAATTTAAATATTTTAACTTTTTTTTTTATTTTAATAATTTAAAAAATTATAAATCATAAACAAAAATATATTAAATTTTGATTAAATTAACAATTTTATTTAACTAAGAATATTTAATGAAATACTAAAATATATAATATTTGCACTTTTATAATTTTTTAAAGTTATATCCTCATAAGTCATTTTATACATAAACAGTTAATTTTACCAAACAGTTCTAACCCAATTCGCTGGTCAAATCAGTTGATATAATCAACTATCAGCTAACAGTTAGGGAGCGTTTGGTTTGAGGGTTTAGGAATGAAGGAATGGAATAATAGTAAAATATAGTGTTTGCTTTGGGGTTTTCAATTCTAGGGGAATGAATTTATTCCAGTAAATTTTGGAATATACTAAACCCACCAAGGGGGGTGGGTATCAAGTTTTCATTCCAATCTAAATTTTTATCACGTTTATTTTTTACTCTTTTATCCCCAGCCTTTGCCTTACCATCCTCTTTACTTCCTTATAGCCTCTCAATTCCTTACGATCTCCCATCGTGCCTTATCATGTCTCATCAACGAAGAAAATTGCGATAAAATTTCTTGACAAAACTGATTAATTTTTTTTACTGTAAGTTAAACATATGGAGATAGCCCCAATAAACATATGAAGGGTAAATTATTTTCATTTTTATTGAGGGTAAAAATGGTATTATATTATCTTTCATTCCCATTAATGCAACAAACCAAACAACATTATTGGTATTAATCCAAAAACCCAAGTTACAAACCAAACATCATTTTTTTATTTTTCATACCCATTTCCATCCCCCGTCTACTATTATACCCATATCCATAGCCAATCTCACCCTCAAACCAAACGCCCCCTTAATGTAATTGCCAAACAGGCCTTTATACTCTTTTATGCAAGTTGAAAGTTGCAATAAACCCTATTTAACTCTTGCTACACCATGTGGGTTTTTGGAAACTTTCAATCTTTTCCTCAAGTCGGGCTGGGAGTTGATCGGTACAACTATTTGATTGGGGTTGTGTTTTACACATTACCAGACAAGAGTTTTTGGTTAATAGCAGTCAAATATTTCCTAAAGGAATCACAAGAACCACTTGAAAGATGAGACAATCGTTGAATTGGAAAGTTAAGATGCAATAGTATCGGCTGTTGAGGTTTTGTTCGAGAATGATAACTTATATGCAGCAAACAATCAACCATATTCCAAATGAACAGGAACAGTCTCCTGTTATCTTTCTGCCTAATACCCAGAATGTTAAAGAGAAGGCAGAAGACAGTTGACTTCTCGAGTCTAGCAATTGTTCCTTTCACCTTCTCTATTTCCAAGCTTATTCAATATAAACAGGTAGTCCTTGGACTGCTACGGATCAGGAAGGTACCAAGTGTAATATAACATAGTAAAATCAAGAGATGACTTATAATACTAGTAAAATCAAGAGATGACTGATAATACCATCATCTGGTGCACCTGTCTCACAAATAGGCATGCTTCAAGCGCTACTGATCATTTCAATTTCAACACTTTGAACATTTTCTGAGGAGGTTCTCGCAGGGTTCTGGCTGGTCTTGATTGGATAAGAAGCCTCCATCGCAATTCCACATTTGCCAGTGAGTGTGTTGAGTAAGTTTCTTTGTATTCTGATGTAACCATTCTCACCCCATGTGTCTCCCCATGAATTCCTCACTGTCCAATAATCTACACCATCCTCTGTGCCATACCCAACAACAACCACACCGTGGTCTAGAGCTGTCCCACATTCACCAGTAAAAACACCCTGTAAAAGTCGAAAGGAAATGGTAAGAATCAACGTGAAAATTGAAACAAAGTCTCTTCTTCCATTGTTTAGTACAGGATAGCTTACCGACTGGTAGAATTGTAAAGCCATGCCACCAGCTTCAATGGCTACGCTGACTGGTTGATGCGATACGGCTTTCTGCAACGCTTTCTCATCATAAGGAGTAACATCCTCGTACCCGTCAATTGTAACTACCTTAGCGTTCTTCTGCAATAATCCACAAGCCAGGAATATGTTAGAACAAGTATTCTGACTGAAAGTGCAATGCAATACAACGACTGACCTTGGCCGGGTCGCATTCAAGAGAGGCGCCAAGGTAAGGATAGTCTTGTTCGGTGTCCATGCCACCGTTGTCCATGATGAACTGGAATGCATAATCCATAAGCCCTCCATCGCAACCAGCGTTATAAGTCCTGTCACAGTCTACCAATTCTTGCTCTGATAGTGCAACCAGCTCTCCTGTAACTATCTGGTTAATTCCTTCCACTGCAGCTACAGTGGAGAACGCCCAGCAACTACCTGGTACCAACAAAAAAACAATGCCTGTTTCAGTTCAAACCCTATGAAACTTGGGTTTCATCGATGAAAATCATTGCAACTCAAGTATGACTGGTCTAAATTCACGGCCCAGGATGATGCCTACTGTTGACCCATCGAAAGCCCCTTGGGGTTGGGCTTTACCTAACTTGGACATTAAAGCAAATAGACTAACTTTTCACGCGGTCTTTGTCAGAATCCAGAAAAGGACACGATGAGCTAACTGAAAGTTACAAAACCACCGGTCTAAGCTACCGTTCAGATTCCTAAAGGAACAAGAAAATATAACTACCAGTCTACTATCACTCCACCGCTTGACCACAAAACTCCCAATACTATTTCATGCGCATAACAAAGGATCGACACCCACTTCCAGAAATGAATTCTGGAGTGCTTTAATTTATCAAAAACTCTGAATTATCAATCCAAGAATAATAATCCATTACTTGACTTAATCCCGTTTTAAGCTGGAACAAGTATTACGTACCACAAGATCCCTGGTCTTTGATGGGTCCAACCGCACCCTTCACTCTCCAGTCTACGGAAGCCGGCAACTTATCGCCGGCGTTGAAAGCGTACCTTTGACTCGGGTTTTTGGACTTCATTACTCTACGTTTGTTGTCAGTTCTGGTGCCCAAGAACTTGGCACGGTACTCATCGTTGGTAAGGTCAGCAAAGCGATTCAACCCAACTTTGTACGTGCGGTTCTGGGAGTTGTGCTCGTCAATGAACCTGAGATTGTTCTTAAAGATCTCAAACCTCTCATCTTTCTCTCCAATTCTGTTGGATGTTTTACCGTTCTTTGCCAGCCACCACTGGTATATGCTCAGCACCTCCTCATCGGTCCTCCAGCCAGACGCAGACGGCTGATGTGGCTCATGGTTCTTGTTTATGTACTTATCGTAGTTAACGATGGACATGTCCAAAGCAGACCCAACAGTGAAGAAGAAGCAGAAGAAGAAAAGGGTAAGCATGGAAACTGCCATAGTTAACAAACTTGACATATGCAGGTTATAGGAAAGATAGGTCGAGAGAAAATAAGAATCGGTTAAGGGAAATGAGTGCGCGAGCTTTAAAGAGAGGTAAGAGAGAACACAAGTTATGGGTTCCGTGGGTCGTTCTTGGTCGCTAGAAATTAACAAGAAAAGCTAAGACAAATCCAAGTCCTCCGGTGATTAGTTTAACGTCAACTTGAGGTTTTGTGGAGCTGAGGGCCTGAGGCGGTCAGGAATTGGCAGATTAGCGAAGTGCGAGTGCCACATTGAATAATATTACAGGTTCCTAGCGGTTAGGGTCAGGGCACTTCTATTAACCTACCAGTCAAGCTCGAACCATGTGCCACCTACCGTGCGTCCAATCAACTTTTCATATTTATAAAAAATTTCCCATTTTTTTATGCAAATATACTTTGCTCCCACCCAAAGAAAGCGTCCCCACTAAGAAAATGAGGGGATAGAGAAGGAACTAGAGAAGTGAAAAGGGAAGGCATAAGTTGCCCTTGTGCAACTTATTTGCCACTGCTCATAGCCAATTCATTCGTACGTCAACCTTGGCAGTTTGAAACGGAACATCATTAGACAGAGTGGGAACCTGTATCCTTTGCCTGCCATTAAGATGGAGAAGCTTCAAATTCACTATTAAGAAACGAGCTACCTGAGAGTATCAACTGTTTATCCTAGTAAGTAGACACTGCTCGTCTTGGCTGCGCTCAACTCCAACAGTAATTAACAGATTAGAGATCTTATTCAAACTCAGTACTGTAAGTCAATACTATACAACAACATCTAGTAGTAAGAATTGATACGCGAAATATAGAAACATTTAATAATAGGTAATCTTATCCTAATTATTAAAAAGACTGCTTTCAAATCATACTCAAGTCAGTTTGTCAAAAAATATTCAAGATTAAGTCAACTCATAACCAAATTCTTATCCCTCTTCTAACTTTGGGCTGATTCAAAATTCAATCAAATTCAAAATTGACCCACTTTTCCAAAACCCAATTAGTCTGTAATCCAAACTCATACCTATTTAGACCTCAACTCAAGTATTATGGAAGCCAAATCCGACCCAACCAATTATTATTCTTCGACACCGCAAATGAAATGCAAAGGTGAGAATAGGATTAATCATTAGATTTGATTTAATAATTAACAGTCGATCAAACAGATCTTCTGTTCCTAAATCCTTGTTCTCCCTGTGCTCAAAGCCATCTCAGTCATTCATTATAATAAATTTCGGAACAAAATAACTGATCCCAGTATTACAGTCCGAATGTGCCACAAGGATGTGATACTATAAAGATTCAGTTTATCAGTTTAGACTCGTACAAGTCACATCAGTGAATATTCTCGGCCCAAAATATATGGTAACTGAATTGTAAAACCAACGAAGAGAAGTAGCAAAATCAATTTAGAATAAATGGGAGCTTTAGAGAAATACTTTTCATTTCTATTGAACCCAAGGACTGCTGCACACAACCCTGTGTTTCTATTAAGAAAATCATGTATGTATAGGAAAAACATCGATGCATACTACAAGAAGACCTCCTTGCCCGTAAGCAGATTTAGGACTATGATCACATACCCCTATCAAATGCCAGAATACCACTCACCCCCCAGTTAGCAAACTGAGAAAAAGAAAAATAATTATTGAGACACTCAGGGCAGCATTTCAGACCCACACATCACCTTCTTCCAATTGCAGGGGTGCCTTCCACCCTGTATGATCTTGGGATTTTTGCCTTTACAGCGAAGAAGCAAATTCTCAATTCTCTCAGTGCAGTGTAAGTCTTTGATGTCGTTGGCTAAAGTTTAGTTCTGTTCAGAATGACTTGAAGAAACCTGCAAATCTGCCACTTTGGATTCATGTTTTCTCTTACTTCGAGATCGCCTCGATCTGGATGATCGATTTTTTGTAGGATGCTTAGTGGTGTGATCTTGGATATTGACTACAAACTTCTCATGGGAAGGGAGCTCAGGAGGAGCATCTGGCCATGGTGTTCGTTTAGAAGGTACGGTGATTTCCAAAGGAGGATCAATTATCCATCTGTAGGTAATGTAGAGTAAAAGAATAAGCATCTCGAGAAACTAATCCAATTGAAAAATTAGATTAAATAAAACTGTATTATACGAACATATAACCCTATTTGGGGAAAAAATGACAATAGAAAACTCAGCTTTAAGCTGTGAATGAGAAATCTACATGCACATTATAAGATCGAATGTAAAATACAGTTAACATTAAAGACTTCCTACTATTATTTTTTGGTCACGTGAGACCACTGGCAGAAGAGAATACTATAAATACGGCAAGTTAGCCTCCAGGAATGTTCGAACACATAATTTCAAAAGAGGGGTTAAAAAGTTGCAAATGAATGTCTAGTAAGAGTGAACTAATGATGACCTAACGTTGATCACCCTATCAGATATCAGATGGTAACATATAGGTTTCATAAAGGCTCTCACTCTTCATTTTACTGCCCAGGGTGCAATTCATCAATTAGGTTCACACCAAAAAAGGTGGACCCAGAGCTTAATTCCAGAGCAGAATTTTTGATGAATTTTTTATGTAGTGTGATGAATTATACATTGGAAATGAGGCTTCATAGCATTCAGCCTACATTTGCAAAACTAACATGAATACTCAGCAAATGAAGATCATGATAGAGGTTTGGTGACCACAGGATCTAGTAAGCCATTAAACAGGCCATACTGCAACTGCTCAAGCTAGGCCCTTACACAACCTTGTAAAAACTTCTTTCTGATTGAACAAGTCTTAACCAAAACTCAATTACAAGCTAGCTTCCTCAATAACCAAGAAATTCGATTGTCAAAACTCAAATACACTTTAACATTCATAAATGTCAGGTCTTGTGCCCGTACTAAGAATCAAAAGAATGTCTAATAAAAGATTCGGCTCCTAGTAAACGTTCTTAAGGTCATGTCATGATATAGGTTTCTATAAGTTCATACATCCTACATTCCCCTTAGTTTGAACAAGCTAGATTATAACCTTGAAAATTTCAGGAAAACTTCGAACGTAAGCTATACTTGTATACTAATTAACCTCAAAAAAGCTAATGTTTGTTAAGCACAATTGATTTCTGAACCAACAAGCTCCTAACATGTTGCTTTACATATGTATTTCAAGCAGAAGCTCCAAGGGCGAGATATCGAATCTTAAAAAGGCCTAGTATTAACATGGCCCGTCTCACATTATATGGTTTCAAATTCTGAGCTTCATAAGCCCAAACAATTTTGTAAGCTTTTTCAAAATAAAAGACCAGGAATATAGATATTCCTAACCCAGTAAAGATTTAAGTACAATGCACATGCACAAATTCCTCGTCTCTAATGCCTAGATACCTTCACTGCCGGTTCCTTTTGCATCTCACCCATAACATTTCCCAAGGGGAAAGCTGATTATTTCAGCAGCAATGATAATCGGATTGCATTAAGAAGCTCAAGTATCAGATATATCTTTCTACAAAAATTTATGATATGTGCCATCAGTGGCATCAACAACTCTCAAATTAACTTAGATCTGCACTTCATCCTTCTAATAGCAAAACAATAAAATCTTCCTAGTTGTACACGATCACAACATTATTGCCAGCAGCCTAAAGCCTTCATTTTCTCGTAAAAAGACTAGAACTCGTTAGTTTAGTCCTCCTAGCTTGGTTAATTGCAAACACCACATCTTCTAAAATCATAGACAGTTTAAGGTCGTGTATCTCAATCGCATTACATGACTAAGAAAATGAAGCCATAAACATCAACATAGATTAATATATGACAATTGCTGATTTGAGAACCTTATATCAGTTAATGGATGCTTTGTTTGGTATAACAATAACATAACATCAGCAAACAGTTATTGTATATGACAGTCTAAAAACAAGTTCTAGAAGTTCGATGTTTTTCACTAGTGGTCTTAAAAGAGCTATAAGAATAAGTCATGCAAGGATCTATCAAATCCTATGAATCCAATGATCTAACTTTCTATAACTCTTTGCCACCACATAATTAACTACCATAACATTGAGATGAAATGAAGCCAATGAATGATGATGATGTATTAACATGAGTCGTGGCAATGGGAATGAGAAATACCAACAACAACAACTCGGTAAAAATTTCATTGATATGCAGAGTCAGGTCCAATAGTATGGAGCCTCAAGTTATGATGTTACCATAAGAGGAAAGTAATCACAGTTAAGGACAAAAAGCTTACCCCGGAGGGAATTTGCTGTCAGCACGAGCTTCAACACGTAGCCACCAGAGTAAAATTTGTCGGCCACAGCTGCCGAGTGGCTCTACCACTGAGTCGTCCTTGAGCAGAGACAGAGGACTTTCTAAATCCTCACCAACAGAATCAAGATCCTTAATCCAATCTGGCTTCTCATCTGATTCTTTCCAAAGCAATCTCGAATTCAAAACAAACCCTGCCCACTCGAACTTTGTGGGCAAGACAATCGCTCTATCATCAATATCAACAGCGCTTTTCCAATGATATGGTAACGTATTAAATGTATGCCAGCCAGCAAACTTGTTAGAAGCATTACAAGCAGGCCCTTGAACAGGCACTGCAGGCGTCACCTCTTGCTCTTTCTCGATAATACCCAATGAGGACTCCTCAGCACCATCGGAATGAATTAAAATCCCAACCGACATAGCACCAAACCACTTCACGTTTTGGATCTCATCAAAAAGTTCCATACTATGCATATTACTATCATCAGCAAACATTACAATTCCATCCAGCTTCTGCTCCCTCACAACTCTGCTCCACCAAACACACATCAAACAAATAAAAACGAACACTCTAACCAATACAGCAAGTATCTCCTTTATGCAACAATTAAGCAAGAAAAATCAGAGAGCTTTACCTCAGCGCACGAAGTCGCATTTTAGTCTCCAATTTGTGGCGTCCCTCCCAAGTACTCAGCATTTTCTCATTGAAACCAATATGTATAGTCTTAACTCCCGATTTAGCAACAATCCTAGCAGTTTCATTGCTAACACCACCAGCCTCAACAAGGATCCAAACAACATCGTAAGGAACAAGCATGAGCGAATGCATAACACCTGTGATATGAAGTGTCTGGAAAGTGCGCACGTAAGTGGGCGTAATTACAATTACCGCCCTCGGGTTCTTCACGCCGAATTGAGCTCTCTGCTCTCTCTGAACTCTCTCGATTATCTGGTGAGCCTTCATGACTTCGTCCGCGTTCGGGTGAGGCCACGGCCGGATCCGGATCCCGTGGCGGCCGACCACTACTCTTGAGGAGTTGATAGCCGGCAGCTGCGCTCCAAGATTGACAGGATCCGCGACGAAGTTGGAGGAAGCGAGCTGGCGAAAAGGCGGCGCGTAGAACATGGAGTTAGAAGTCGAAGTGGAGAAGAGGAAGAAGAAGACCAGGCGAGAGAAGCGAAAGCCGAGGACCAGACTTATGAGGCAGCAAATGCCGTGTAGAACTAGCCAGAAGATTGCCGCAGGCGACTTGATCCCGCCTTCCGTTGAGGAGTCCAGCGCCGTCGATCCCCTGAAGCTATTGCTCCGGCGGCCCATGTAGCTCGCCGACAGCTTCATCTCCGTCTCCCTCTCTCTCTCTCTCTCTCTGTGTCTATCAAGCTTTAGAAGTTTGAAGAGGTATTTGTTGAATCTGGTAAGCCGAGTTAAGTTATGGTGAGCTATTTGGTTCTGGATAAGTGAAGCATAATCAAAGTATTGCTTTCTAAGCACGACTTGTCAATCAGACTTGGACTGTCGTCGTCTTCTTCTTCTTCTTCGCCAGCCTACTAACCAGAGACAGACGCAGAAAGAGACATCGGGGTTTTCATTAGGAGGGGGTCCACTCTTGACAGGTGTAAAAATTTTAAAATCAAAACTCAAATTTGAATTTTCTGAAAAATTTAAGAAAAAGACATAATTACTATTCTCTTTATTTAATTTACCTAAATCAAAAAGGAAAGAACAGAGGAAACAAAGTCACCAATGCCGTGGGTGATTAGGTCAACGGTCAGTCAGCAAGGTGAGCCGTCGATTTATAGTGGAAGGCACGTGGACAGTTCACGGTTCAGACAGTATTGTGTAAATTTTAAGGAAAATTTTGATGGGTAAATATTTGTAAGAAATTTAGGATAAGTTACGTATAATAGCTTTGGTCAACTGAACAGGTCATGTAAGAAACGTCCTTATAGTGGGGTTCATCATGGCAGGTAGAGTAAGAAGGAGGGGAAAAGATGGTGACCTTGATTAGCACCTAAAATCCCTGTTATTGATTCCTTAAGATCGTCGCATTCTATGAACGTTTGTTGCTTTTTAATGCTTCTTATATGATGCTTGGTGGTTGGGATGTTACTAGGCATTGAATTAGTCGCAGCACATAATTGAAATCCCTTACATTGCCCGTTCTATTGGTCTAAGTAAAAGTCTTTTATTTTAAAATATAAAATAATATGACCAAATTTTATACTTAATGTAGAAGTATCTATTGTTTAATATGAATTATAATAAATAAAATGATTTTCAAATTTAATATTAATAATTAATTTATAACATGTAAAATATTATGTGTTTAATTTAAATTATAAAATTTATATTCTGACCTTAAAATCGACCATTATAATAAATGAAAAGGACTTAAAATTCTCATGCCTAAACATTAGGTCCGAGTCCAAACTAATGCCTAAACATTGGTACTCCGGGAGCCTCAATTCTGGGGATGGGCTGGAGCTAATAAATAAGCCCAAGAACCCAAATTCGCTTGCAGAACACCTCGACCTCGATTATTGGTAGTGATGGCACCATCTAGATTCTAGACGTCCATTAACACTTTAAGAAAAGATAGAAAAAGGAAAGAAATTTAATTAGCGTAATTAATTTTCCCAAAATATGCAAACAAAGAAAGGGAAGCTTGCAGAAGCAAGATAGGGGCAAGTAATGGCGTGAAGCAACCGCAACCAAAGAAGAACAAGTTATAGAGGAAGCACTATAACCAAACCTCTTCATCGTCATCTTTGTCTACCTATTACAGGAATGAAATGTATTTTAAATTGTTTTTGCATTTCTGGGTAATTTCAAAGTTAGGGCCACTAGGAGAAGCAACATCAACTTGCATTCAAATAGCACCACCGTTAGCTGACGAAAATCCTGTTTCTCCTTCTTAACTTCCTGTTTACCAAATAGTTGTGCTGGTGTTCTGGCCTAAGTTTATTGGATATTTATGTGAAAAGAAGATGCCCATCAATCATGTGGCAATGGTAAGTCTTGTACGTAGGAGATGATTTCTGAAACTCTTTCCTCGTTCAAACTGGAAGATGGTATAAAGAGCTTGACTTCTTATATCTCTGTTGTGTATGCTATCTGGTTAATCTGTACAAAAAGTACATAAAGAGTGAGACCTAAAAAAAATAGTTTTTCTCTCTCTCCTGTCTCGTTTTTCTTCTCTACTGTCTCTCACTCGTCAACTTCTCTACTTGCATTTCTTCTCCCTTCCTTCATCCTCTTTACTGTAAAGGACAAAAGAAGAATTAGAAAAGAGGAAATTACGAGAAATATATAATTGGGTTTCCCTTTCCCATCCTGTTTATGTGTCATGGGATCTATAACGTTGCTTTCGCTCAGAACTTCCGTTTCCACTGGTTACTGGAGTACATTGCGCAATTGGACTCCCCTGATTTTGTGAAAGTGTGTGACATCTTTCCTTGGCAATTTGTTGCTGGAGGCGGCTGCTACTAGCTACTTTGAGACCTGTTCTGTATGCAAAACTTTGCTTGTATTACTTACAGCAGGCCCTTCTACAACATCCAGGATTCACAGGTTTTTTTGGTGAAGTGTTACCACAAGACACAACTCTTTTCTCTTTGCTTATTAGGTTGTGTTTCTGGAATAGTAAATGTATTGTTCTCCTTAATGTTTACCAAAATCAGCACATTGTTCTCTTCCCTGAAATACACAATATCCAAAAATACCTCCATAATCTCATACTATTTCTTTTCAATTAAACCAAATTTGTTGATGATGTGTGCCTCACTTTTCAGGTCTCTAATGTCATTCTCAATACAATCTCGATCGAGAAAATTTATAACTGAAAAATGGCATCTCTCCATAGCCAAGTTCATTGTTGTGAATATGAGCTATAACATCATCAAATGTTTCGACTCTACTCTATTATTATATACATTTTTCCACCTTCATAATGGCTAAGAGTAAATATGGAAGTCTCGCTATGCTAAAAGTAAAACTCAGTTATGACAAAAATAACTTATGAAGTATTTAACTAAAACTCTTCCAATCTTAAACAAATACGATCTCAAACTTAAGTTATGTTCTTTGATTATTATGTACAAGAAGGGACATCATCAAAATAAATTATAACTGTTGGACCCCGCCCTTAGGTCGGCGGCGTCCAACAGTGGAGCCCGGCCTCCACCGCCAGCACACCAGATATTGTCCTCTTTGGTCATGGGTGAGTCCACGACTCGAACCCATGACCTCAAGGTTTTGTTGCATTTAAATGCACGC
>JANQBM010000222.1:4837019-4854064 GCA_025594535.1 Erythroxylum domingense
TAACAAAATCTATTATAACATATATAAATCATAATTCATAAATACTAAAATATAATCAGTTGTCAATAAAGTTGTGACATTAAGTTTTGTGATCAAATTAAGCAACCTTTGTAAATATTGTGTCGCATATTCAAAAGTTTTAGATACTTATCTCTAGGATGAGTAATAGGTGCAGATGCGACATCTCTTGAAATTGGAGTAGACTCACAGGTGCAAGTGTGTGATATTCTGACTGTGTAGGAGCAGATAACTCATCAGCTACACTTCCAAGAAGCTAACGGTACCACGACTACAATTGTGTCGGTACTAAGCTGGTTGGTGTAACCTTATTCTTCTTCTTAGGTAGACCAGGTCCCATGTGAATCACCTGCATTCAGTTAGACATTAGATTTCAATGATACTATTAATTTACCACCAGAAAGCACAAACTGAAAGTATAGATTTGTCTTCATTATCCTTATTCTTATGAGGAACAGAAAGCGCAAATTAGAAGTATACATGCATGCCATTGAATTTTGACTGTGGATGAAAACGAAAAATCAAATACACTTGCAAAAGCAATGTACAGTATGTAAATTCAAATGCTTTGTCCTATCCCAATCTTAACTCACACACAATAACAAAATGACAATTCTTCCTATTCTTTAACATAGAGCTACTGTGTTTTTACAAGTTAATCATCCATTTATAATGCATAATCAGTAACATATCATTACTTCATCCTAAAATGACAATTCTTCCTATTCCGATGAAAGCAACAAGCTAAGAGAGGATTATAATTACGTAATTGAAAAATACTTGACTGCAAGAAGAGAATTACCATTAAAGGAATTCACAAATTTTAGAAGGATCCAACGTTTTGATATATAAATTCTCAAATGTAATCAGATATTACCTAAGTTCTCAGAACATACGTATATGTACAATATCTTCTTCTGTTGTGCTCCTTTTCTGTATTTGATTAACAAATTTGATCTAATTAAAAGTTTGGCATGTCTCCACCTGTTATTATAATCAACATTTAAAAGAACAAGTATATATTTAATATGCGTGGCAATTGCAATTCAAGTTTTCATCTTCCCTGTTCGAATGCATTTTTGCTCTTTACATCTGACAGACAAAAAGTTACTCACCAAAAGAAACATTTGTGTCTACCATAACTCCAACAGTTCAATTTTAATGATTACACTATTCTTTTAACTACGGCTTAGATATCTGGTTTCCTGTAGGATTCAAATTTTTATCCAACTAATAATGGAACTTAAACACAATTCCACAGTACTAGTATTCAGGCACAATACATACACCTTTATTCAAAATATGACATTGCTGCTCCGTAAAGCCCAAACGTTTTATGTGAGACCAAACTTTGAGCCATTTTCAAACATGTTTTACTTGTATAATATGGTAATTGGAAATTGACGGGCATGCCACGTTGTACATTCCAAATTGGCTTAATCATTGATATCCATAATTAATTAATTATTCATTACTTACTTGGAAATTGTTCCCACAATCACCACTGGGAACTGTATTCAATACAGTTAAGCAAGTCACAGTAGATAATCTAGAATATTAATTACAGCTTTGAGTAGCTCACGAGCTATTCAATCATATTCCTAATATACTAACTAATGAGGTTAAGTGTTGAAAAAATGAAATGAGAAGAAGAGAGGCGTGCATATGGGAAGCAAAAGTCGACATTTGGCATACAGGGAAGAGCAAAACCTTGTTATATGTTCTTTTACCACTAAAATCATAAAGATAAATAGATAAGTTTCTGGTAATAATATCAAATTGTTTACCATTAGCTAAGTTACTTTCAAAGGATCAAATTGATCGAAACGTCGTACGGTCAACCTTTACCAACATTTCACTTGGATAAAAAAACTCTAAAATCCTAAAGATAAATAGATAAGTTTCTGGTACTAATATCATAAGTATGTACATGATTTAATAAGAAGTGATGCTCCATAATTAGTGAAAGGTATGATATGTACATCCTTCTATATGATATCTGACTAAGATGGTACATGTAATATCTCATACGGCATCTTCTCAGTTCAAATACTAGTCTATACTTACTGACCACTTCAGGGGAATGTGTACTTTACCTCATCTAGTCTAGGCTCTTGTAACTCGACTTAAAATCCTTAATGCACTATTACAAAGGTTTTGTATATATAATGGTTGGCAAGTTTACTAGAGTTGATCAATTCCTACATATCAACTAGGGATAACGACAAAGGATGATCAACATACAAGAAAGAGACCATAATCCAATGCCTTAGACTGAATAGAGATTAATGAAAAATTTAACATTATCAACCCATTAACAAAGTCAAATCCCAGTAAGTACACGGGTGAGGGTGTGTGAATATGTGTTTGTACAATCCTTTTTCATTGTGATATGCAGATGTTATAAAACTTTGATATCATTATAACACGACATGTAACATAGTTTCAAGTGTTATAAAATTCTGATAAAAATATATTATTTTTTATTCTAGCTAAAACAACAAAGGTTCAATTGCATAATAAGAATATATTCGTCGTCGTCGTCGGTGGACTCTTCTAAAACAATATCACATTCATTCTCACTACTGCTTGTCTCTAAGTTCTCCAAATTGTCATTCAAACATTGCTCGAAATTTAATAAACATTATTTATTACATCAAATGCAATATATCATTTCGATCTAAAAACTCTAAGGAACATTCCTCGACTTTCACTGGAACTTCATCAGACTCCTCAATGTCATTTGAACCTTCTTCATTACCATGCAAAGGGATATCATACGCATGTCTAACTTCATATTCTTGCATAATCCGCCAATTTAGACCGAATAACAAATCTTCCACATAAAAGATTTGCTTCGCTTGGTTTGCCAAAATAAATGGATCACCAGAACTTAGTTATGGTGATGCTTTTTACAATGTTGTTGACCCTCATATTCGAATTTCCAAGATCATACTATTTGCACTTGAAAAGCACAACATTTTTATCCCTAACATATTCAAGCCTGATAATATCTGTCAGCAGCCCATAAAATGTAATATTATCTTCCTTATAATTTCCTAACACTGCAACACCACTATTTTGTGTAATCTTACGTAGATCACGAGCTTCAATGCGAAATCACATGCTATTTGTATTGCATACAGTATACTTCTACACCAACTATGAGGTCCACATGCTAATGCATGCAAAGAGTTAAAGATACTTCCTTCACGGAAGCTAGTTAATGTTATCATCTATAACAACAAATGAAAAAGTCAAATATTTATTTACTAGAATCTATATATAATTATAAGTGTAGACCACGTACAAATTATAATCTCACCCGATACTTTAACCATGAAGAAAATTGTTCTTTATGTTTCCTGTCAACATATAATGGACTTTGTTGCCTCAACTCATCCATGTGCTCACTATGGATGAAAAAAATTCAATCAAAATGATATGAAATATCTCTACTTATTACATATCTTAATTTCACAATAGGTTTGAAAAACTTACTTAATAAAGGGCCTAATCTCATGACAATTCATAAGCACATACCATTGTGCAATCTCTCTCATCTGTAAGAAGAGCAATTGTTTTGCCAGCTCCAATTAGCTTACATCGTTAGAAGAACACTGATATGTCACTACCATCAACCATATCATTGATTCACTCAAACACGTTGAAGTTGGTTTCAATTCCTTTTAGATACACTAAATAGAATGTCAAGCACTCTTTAACAACATACGTTTCAGCAATCGACCCTTATGGACGTGCTTTATTTCTAACAAATCTCTTTAGTGTACCTAAGAACCTTAACAAATGATTAAACATAATTAGATATGACATTATTTAGTTCACTTTTAAGAGTGATAGGATAAATTTAAATAATACTTCTCAATTGGATACATCCATCTATACGCAACTGGCTACCAAGTAAGGCTTCATTTGGCAAATGAATAGTCAAGGGTATATCATTTCAAGTTTGCATAAAATTAAAGTTATCTTATCACACATCTTCTGTATGTCATCCTTATTCAAAAATCGTCTACAAATTCGGTGAAAGAAGTCCCTCAACTCCATTAAAACACCTGTCACATCTTTATTCAAGATGCTATACGTGCCTAATGGAAGAATGCGTTGTAACAGTATATGACAATCATGAGACTTAAGTCCAGTAATCTTCCTTTCATCAACATTAACACATCTAGATATATTAGATGCATAACCATCTGGAAACTTCACCTGCTTTACAAAATCGCAAACTTCTTCTTCTCATTGGAAGACATTGTATGGCATGCTGAAGGTTTTGTCACAATAGTCCCATCAGCTGCTCTTTTCAAGTGTAATTTTTTTCGAATATTCATATCTTTCAAATCAAGTCAAGCCTTGATTATATCTTTGGTTTTACCTTCAACATTCATTAAAGTACCAAGGATATTGTCACAAATATTTTTTTCTATATGCATGACATCAAGGTTATGCCTCGATCTTAACTTATGTCAATATGGTAGATAAAAAAGAATGCTTTTTTTATTCCAATTCAACTCTCCTTCTAATCTCGTTCTCCTCTTATTGCTGGGGTGCTCTCTATAGCATATATTCTGCATATGATATAATTGTTCCACCACATCATCTCCATCTGGTAAGTTAGGTATAGGTCGATGATCACTCTTGCCATCAAACTTCTTGCTTTTTCTCCATGTATGATCGTAAGGAAGAAAACACTGATGGCCTAAGTAACCAATCTTACTTCTTAACTTACAAGAAGGTGAGTGCTTGTTACAAATAGGGCATGCATTATATCCTTTAGTGCTCCACCCAAAAATATTACCATAGGCTAGAAAGTCATTGATAGTCCACATCAAAACTGCATGCATTTGAAAATTTTTCTCCTTTTGAAGCATCAAAAACATCAAAACCGTTCTCCCATAACTCATTTGACTTTTCTACTAGTGGTATCATATAGAGGTCAATATCTCTACCCACCGCTATCGGACTTAGAATAACCAGCGATAGCATAAAAAATGACTCATCTATACACATCCAAGGGGGTAAATTATATGCTAAGAGAAAAACAAGCCACACGCTATATGAAAGTGACAAATTGCCATGTGGATTGAATCCATCTGTTGCTAAACCTAGTCTAACATTACGTGGTACTCTGGCAAACTCAGGATATAACTCATCAAAGCTCTTCCTAGCTTTTCCATCAGAAGGATGAACCATGGTATTACTGTCACCTTTAGGCCTATCATTATGCCATGTCATTTGTTTAGTGGTCTTACTTGACATGAATAATCATTGTAATATGGCCATTAATAGAAAGTACCGCAATACTTTATGAGGTATCTTCTTACCCTTACCATTATTAATTCTCCATTTTGATGTTCCACACTAGGGACAACTTTCCAATTAGTCCCCATACTCTTTCCAAAACAGGGAACAATCGTACTTACATGCATGTATCGACACATAACCCAAACCTAGGCTCTGTAGAAATTGACTTGCTTCATAATAAGACTTCGACAAAGATTTACAATTGAGTAATACATTCCTCAGCAGAGCAAGTAACATGTCAAATGACTTATTGCTTCACTTGTTTTATACTTTCAAGTGAAGCAACTTTATTAAAAACGACCACTTTGAAAAGTTTGTACATTCGGAGTATAACTCTTCAGTTGCTTTACTCAGCAATTCATGAAAGACACTCATAATAGAATCTCCGATGCTTATAGGAGGACTCCTTCTATCCTGATCAATTGGACAATCATTTAAGAAAGTACCCACATCATGAAGCAAATCTTGCATTCCATCATCCTCCTCATCACCATCACCTTCATTAATATCATTGCCCGTCCCATCAATGTCTACATTTGTAGCGTCAAGCCTTTCTTCCCTAAAGATAAATCTATATTCTAGCAATTCACCATGTAAAACCTAGTAGGTGTATGATTGGTCTATGTCGAATTGCATTAAATGGTCAAAAATATTCATCTGAGACCTCATATAACAATTCATGCAGCATGCATAAGGGCATGAAATTTCACAATCTTTATCCTTTTTTTCAGCCACAAAATTTATAAACATTCTCACTCCATCAGTGTATTCATGGACTATTCATCTATCTCTTATCCATAGAGCAAAAAATACCTATTAATTAAATATAAGAATGAGAACATTATGTTATGTTAGTGGTAAATCAACCAGACTCAAACACAAAGACTCTTACTCGGATGCTTAATGAGGTAGTTTGACACTTTTCATCAAAGGTCTCAATAAATAGAAACATACAATAACCTAATATACAATAGCTCTGTAATTCATACTTTAACTTTTGGCAATTTATTTATTGTATTATTTATCTAATACTTTAGTGGAATTGCATAGAGCAAAATATGGCATTTCATAGAGCAAATTCAATAGCTATAGTATGAATGCAAACAATCCAATTAATAATCCAACAACTTGATACTTATAAGTTAGCATACCTGCTTCTTGTTTTCCAATGACTCATCCAACTATCTCCTCCTCACATTTGAAAATAGTATCTGTCATAAAGCACGATAAATTAGAACTAAACTTTAGCAATTAAATGTATAAAATAGCGTGACTTATAATTGTGTTAATTGATCCAAGTCTCCTCATTCAAGAAAATTCAACATATTCTCGATAAACAGAAAACATAGGATGTGTTGAATTGCTAATGCAAGATTAAAATCTTACAAAAGTTAAGGGCTTCCAATATATAAGCAATGTGTGTTGCTAGCATGTGTACAAGTAAATTGGTGGAATGAGTTTCAAACAATACAAAATGAATACATCTTAATCATGCCCTGTATATGGCTACAAAAATTCATGTGTAACTACAATACATACCTTGAACTTATAACTTCCATCTGGGTAGACGCAGCAATTATAACTATATTTTTCGAATAGTCTGAACCGAGGTACTAAAAAATATAAGAAAATAAACATTAAAGATTCAAAAAATCAAAATTGAAAGGCATAAACTAACATCTCTAAATTCACTCATCACTATCAAGTCCAACATTTATGTCTCAGCCTTACAATCATAGAAAGGTACATAGATTCTAATAACAAGTTGACCAATTAGTAATATAATTTTTGCACTTATTTGTTTATAGTAACTACAACATATTGTTTGCATGATGCTACTAGTTAAGAATAACTATAAAAGAATGTCCAATAAGCATTGCACTAAGTTGAGATGACACACATAGAATCAGCCCAAACTGCACAAAATAATTGTATAACTAAAACTAGAATTGGGCATAATGCTTATGAACTAGAAAGCATGCAGAACATTTGAGAAAGGGTATAAATTGAAAACATTGTAGTCTTCAGCATCTGCAAACTACAAATGTTTGTTGCGTAATAAACTTAACACAGTAAAAGAAAACAATTTCAAAACGAAACTCATTTAAAGCAGCAAAATAACACTACTATGTCGCAACTCCCGAAATGAACAATCTCTCAAAATACATTAAAAAGATAGAGAGAATACAAAAATACCTTGACGAAATATGCCAGAGAAGATGACGAAAATGTCCAGAGATGCAGCAGCTCGACAGAGAACACGCAGACGACAGACAACGAAGCAGATCTGGAGGAGGAAGAAGGTAACAACATACAGGTTGGGGGGGGGGGAGGAGACTCAGGTAGAGGTTTTAAGAAAACCAAAACAACATCGTTTTGCTTCTGAAGGCCGTAGAACATTTTTAAGTACGCTAACTGTGACATTTTATTCAACAAAACGTCACAGTTTCTATTTTGTGACATTTTATTGATAAAATGTTGCAAAAAACGTTATGAAAACTTCGCAAAAAATTTTCACATTCAACGATGTTTTATTAATAAAACGTCGCAGATCGTGTTATTTTCTTGTAGTGCTTTAAGAGGCTCACACTTTACCAAAGGTACAAAAAGACACTAACGGTATAAAGTTATACAACATTCGTAAAGGTTGATCGAAAATTTCAGTAGGTTGTTCATATATCGAGTAGCTTGTTCATCTAGAAATGGATAACAAAACAGATAATATTTTACATTTTGTCCATTTATATAAGTTTATGGTTGATCATAGACTAATAATTAAGGTCATGTTATGTTTAACATGTGGTATTGGAGCAGTTCATGATTGTCTGAATTTGAACAGCGACTCTTAAGTTTCTCTATAAAGGAATCAAAGAAATTAATATGTTTTCTCTTATATAAACTGCATATTTGTTATTTGAATTGATTTTGATCAAGTATTGCATGGAAAACAGAGTGATTTTGAACAAGTATTGAATGGAAAATAGACTTTGGTGATTTTTCAGTGAAAATTATGAGAAAAACCACCAAAAACAATCCTTTTTCCAGCAGTAAAAAGAATGCAACATGAAGATTTAACCGGGTTAAGTATATGATACGAGCAACATATTTCACACATGCACTAGATAGCTGGCACATGCAAGCACTAAACATTTGATGCATGTCTGACGCATGTGGGGCACATTCCTAAGGCGGTGAGTGCATTTATGTGTCTGGTGCATCTTACACGTGTTCTATATGGCTACAGGTGCATTATCACGCATAAGGCACATGTTTTGCATACACCATAAAAGCTTCTGCCCGTCAGGAGAGCATTAGGAACATATAAACCATAAGGTGTTCATGCATCTATGCACTTGTAGCTCATAACCCCACATACCTCATGCATTCAATTTTTAGATGAGCTAGCGCATGCAGTTGTGCTGACGTCAACACACTACATGATAAAAACTTAAAATTTTTAGAATTTACAAAATGATCCTTTAAGTTATTTTGGGTCAATTTCAAGGTCTTGCAAATTCATAAAATGAGTTTTTTATTTTTCTAGATTAATTACATTGTAATAAATAAGGTTTAACTTTAGAAAAGATTTAAATAAGGTTAACAAAGCCATAATTAAGTGGATTTTTCATGCAATTGAATTGCAATAAAAGACATACATGTGGTTTTGGTATCTCATAAGATGCATTTGATATTTTGTATTGCATGATTATCACTTTCTTGAGATTTTCTTTGCAATATATTCTCAAATAAAATTTATTGATAATGTTTTTAGCACTGATATGTGTTAATGAGAATGTGCATGAAGATTTTGCATTAATTACTAGTAAGTTTTCACATATTTATGCCTATATAGATGAATATGGGGATAACATACAAATTATCTCTTATGCTTGTGGATTAGTTAGGGTATTAACGAGAATGTAGTCACTATTTTGACTTTTTAAGTTAGTATTTAGAGTGTTCTGCTTACATGCTAGGGGATGATATTTTTGATCTTGTATTTGGTTATTTTGCACATAAGTGCTGGCCTTATATGAGATTTTAAGATGTGTATAAAGTTATTTGATGGTGAATAGCCATTGTTTGAGAGATCTATTTGCCCATAACATAAGAATTAATGGTGTGTTTTTATATAGAGATCTTATCTATATATATATTATAAGTTCAACTCACAAGTGTTCCATATTATATATGATAAGATGCTCATTATAGATATTGTTTTGTGGCATTAAGTAGCGTTATTATCCTACATTTTTATTGATCATTTACATTACCAAATTTGCAGTCACTTTTTTTTGTAAACAATAACAATGTTACAATTTAAAACCCTCATTGGATTCAATTTTAAGAAATGGAAACAAGATGTAGAGTTTGCTCTGGAGATGAAGGATTTCAATATGACCATAATCGAAGGTAGACAACCAACACCTATATCCATCAATTCAGAGATTGAGAGAACAATTTATGCAGCCTAAGGAAGGTCAAGTAGAATGTGTTATTTGACTATAAAAAGATCCATATTAGACTATCTATTGAGTGGACATCAAGAGACAAACATAACAAGAGATTTTTTGAATAATGTCTAACAGGGATATAAGGTATCATCTATCATGCACTGAATTTTCATTTAGTTTTCTCAATTATTATTTAGTCTTATTAATTTGTATTTTTCTTACATGGTGTGTTTTTTACAATTATTTTTATTCTTAAACTTGAATTTTTAAGTAGTTTGTATTTTGGTGTTTAGAAATTTGATTTTTGTTAGAATTAGTTTAATAAGGAGAGATTATGAGAATAATTGACGTTCTTGAATAAATTAGAGAAAAATGCATTAGAGATGAAATAAATTACAATTGTTAGAGAAAAAAATATTTTGAGGTCATTAGTGTGCTAATTAGGTATCAAAATAAGTGAATATATATTAGAAAAATAAAAATAAAAGGTGGATAGACAAATAAGGGCATGAAGTGAAATAAGTAGAAGAAGTCTTATTAAGGGCAAAATTGAAATTTTACACTATAGGACATAGATGAAAAAAAATTTAAAATATGTTATTTAGGGTTTAAGAACTACAAAAAAAAAAGGAGTTGGGACAAAAGGGGATGACACAGGAAGAGAGAGTAAAGGAAAAAAAAAAGAGAGAGGTTAGGATTGAATCCCTGCCTAAATCCTTCTTGAAACAAACTTTTATTTGATATTTTTAAGAAAATTTTTGAAGAGAAGACTGATCTTTCATGGCTATTTATATATGTTCTAATTGGTTATAAAAAGGTTTGAGAAAAAATAGTTTAGTTTGTGAGATATAGGTTAATAAGTTTAGTTGTTCCATTTTGGATGTACGCAATTGAGTTTTTTACTCTAATTATTTTGGGGTTAAGAATTACAAATTTGACAAAGTGTAAAACAAAAAAGTTATAGATATACACATCTAGTTTATTTCCATAAAAGGGAAATTGCTCAGATTTTACAAATTAAGAGAAATAGTTTAATTTTAAAAAATATTATATCTGACAGGATTGAAGTTGAGCCTAAGATTATACTCATGATTTGAGTGCCTAGAGAATTGATCTAGAAGTTAGTTAAAAGATATAAGTTATAAGTTTATATGTTGACTAATTATTTGTATAATAGATAAATGCTTGTTGAGAATTCGTTCCTTTATAAGTAAATTTTGTGATTGTGGTGAGTCATTGTGAAAGTCCCATGAAAAGGTTGTTTACGTGAATTCAAAGAGTAGGAAATATGTGAATACTCATAAGAATTTTTTTAATTTGTCAATAATGTTATGTATGAATATTGTCTTGATTATTAAATTTTGTTGATATTTTATAAAATATGCCTTAAACTTTTTGTTATAGTGGAAATTGGTTGTTTGTTTGGCAATGTATAGTGAAATGAATTGCCCTCCATGTTAGAGTTTAGTTTGATCATTTATTTTATATGAAGTGATTGATAATTGACTGGTTGATTAAGACATGAGATTGTACAATTACACGGATAGAAAATCATTTCCATTCCTTATGTTAAATGGTACACCCAAAAAAAAAAAATGGCTTGTATTTATCACTTAAAATTTCAATTAATAATCGGTCAGAGGATGTAAATGTTGAACTAGTATCTGGATTCACTGGTTTATACAAATTATTTTGGAGTTTGAATATTCACTCCAACAAAGTTCTAATCTCAATGTTTTAGTTTGAGTAATTGGCAGAGCAAAACTATGGTGGGTAGACTATGAGAAAACAAAAAGGTATTCTAATTATGGCAGAACAAAGAAATGGTGGCCAAAACGGGAGGGTATTTGGTTTGTGGAAAACGTTAGGGAAAATGGGGCAGATGAGAGGAGAAACTTAGTTTAGGATTTTGTTTAAATTTTTATTCTCTAAATTACTATTTGGTTTAATTTTAGTAATATTTGACGTGGACTTCCCTTGAAACTCAGCATTGCACGTGTAATTTAAGATAATTGACATGACTTGCTACGTTAACTTTGTTAACAGATGTTACATTAGCTTCGTTAACAGAGAGACTAACATCGGATTATTTTTACAAAACATTAAAAGTTTATTTTATCCTCAATTTTTAAACTTCAAGCTATAATTGTAAAATTGTGCAAAGTTTGAGATTTTTTTTTATAAATAACCCTAAAAATGAATGAAAGACCTAAGTGAGAGAGGTAAATTTTCTTAAACAAAGACCTAACTAAAGTGGCTTAGACAAAAGACCTAAGTGAGGTTGCTAAAGATAAGACCTAAGTGAGGTGGCTTAGATAAAAGACTTAAGTGAAGTGACATAGGCAAATTTTCTTAACAATGACCTAAGTGAGGTGACTTAGGCAAATTTTCTTAAATAAATACCTAAGTGAGGTGGCTACGTAAAATATTTATGTGAGATGACTTAAGCGAATTTTCTTAAATAAATACCTGAGTGAGGTGGCTTAAGCAAAAGAACTAAGTGAGCTGACTTAAGCAAAATTTTCTTAAATAAAGACCCGAGTGAGGTGGCTTAGGCAAAAGACCTAAGTGAGGTGACTTAGGTAACAAAATAAGGATCTTTAGGTTAACGAGGGTAAATGGAAATGAATTAAAACTTAATGAAGGTCACGTGTAATAAAATTGAAGTACATGGATGCTTCATGTTTGATATAATGTTGCGTGTTTAAGGAAAATATATCTTATTAAGTGGTTAGTGATTGTGGTAATTGTTGAACTTTTGCTTTAATGACTATAATGATGAATGATTCAAGAGCAGATGTCTTACTTAAACCTTGATGTGATATGTGACAATCAAACTCATTCCTTGATATGGGCGATGTTTGTGTTGGAGTGTTGTTGATACATAAGTAGGCATGGTTTTGTGTGAATGTAGGTAGTGAACTTACTATTTGTTTTTATAAACCAAAATGTTTTTCAAATTAAAATAAATTTTTTGATGCATGACCACTCATAGATAAAAAGGATATTCCCTCACTAAGTGTAATATTCACGTTTTCATTATTTTTTCCCTCCCCCAGGAAAAAGAAAAAAAGGTTATTGAGTCGACTAGCTAATAGTAATGATAGTGAGTGTGAGTAAGGTTAATATCATTTTTCTCATGTATTTGGAATATTATGTCTTTAGAAATCAGATTGGGCGCATTAGTGTGATAGTGAACTTGTAAATTGAAACTATTATTATGTTCTTATTAAGTAGGATTTAAACTTATGTAGTGAATGATGACGAGATTACACTTAAACTATTACGATGAATGAATAATTTATGCCTATTTAGACTTAAAATATCTTCTTAATTTAATGGTGACTAAATGGATAAAATGTATAAACAAGCTAAGCCATGTGCTCTCATTGGGTTATCTTGGCACCCCAATGTCAGGTTAACACTATATGATTCATCCTAAGCCTTATTAGGGTAGGGGTTTGACATCTTTTAATGCTGAAATTTGCACCTTATTGAAGGAATTATACTCTATAAGATATAAAGAAGTAGTAAGAGTGAGGGAATATGTAATTAGGATGGTTCACCTTCAAAGCAACTTAAAGGTGTTAAATATTTACATTCCTTAAGCCTATATTGTTCACTAAGCTCTGAATGCACCCCCATCAGAGTTTTGTATTTTAGTTACAACTTACAATTCTTAAAATGAAGCTTGGAACGTAAATTCAGTGATCAATCATTGTGTTTTTAAAGAAGAAAAGTTGAAAACACCATTCAAACAACTTTAATAGTGACCAAAGGGAAGGCAAAGGTAAAGTCCCATAAATTTAAAGGAAAGAAACTTAAATTTCCTCCATATATAAATGTTGGCCAGTCTAGTGCTATCCTATAGATGGGGTAAAGATTATAAGTATAAGGTGTTTCTTCTGTAAGAAAAATGTACATAATAAGATGGAGTGCTAAAAGTATAAAACTTGGAAAGAAAGGCAAAAGTTATCAAGTATTTGCTTAGCTTGTATGATATATGAGTCTAATATTGTTATAGCCATATCAAGTTCTTAGTGGCTAGATAATGGAGCCTCTAATCATACTGCTTCCACGATGCAAGAATTCATACAAAAGATAAAGTCAAATAAAAAGAAAGAAAAATTAATGGTGGGGAATTAAGAAGAATTTGATGTAGTCTTTGTAGGGGATGTTTGTTTGAACCTTGATACAAAGTTCAAAATTGAATTATATAATACATTTTATATATTGTCTTTTAGATGAACTTCGATTTCTGTATTTATTTTGGATAAAGAAGGTTATAGTTTTGGTAATTGAAAACTCAGTTGTAAAGTTATATTTTAATGAACAACTTATTCATACTGTCTTGTTGTCATATGGCTTATATAGAATGTGCCTTATCCATAATCAAATATATGATTCTTCGTATATTTCTGAACATCTTATTAGAAAGAAACTCGTGATAAAGGAAAAGCCATACATGTCATAACATAAGAGATTAGGCTATATTTCCATAGATATATTTGAAAGATTTATAAAGGATAACATTATTCCAAATTTAGATTATAATTAATAGGAAACATATGTTGATCATTGTAGGGATAGTTGACTAAAATAAAGAAAAAGTGGTCAATTCATGCTTCTGGCCTATTAGAACTCATACATAATGACATATATGGCTCCTATACAACTACAATATGTAATTTAAAATACTTTTTGACATTTATTGATGATATTCTCATCATAGTTATGTGTCCTTATTTAGAGAAAAGTTGAAGTTCTTAATACATTTAAGATATTTAAGACTGAGGTTGAGAACTAATTGAAAAAATCAATCAAGATTGACATATCTGGTTGTGAAGGAGAGTATTATGGAAAAAATGGGGTTTTTAAATAAGAAAAAGTTCCATTTGCCAAAAATTTGGAATTATATGGAATAATGACTTAATTCATTATGCTAAGCAATCCTGAGTAAAATAGTATAGCCAAAAGGTGAAACCGTACCTTAAAGGATTTGATAAGATAAATGTAGGACATAACTAACCTACCTGATTACCTTTAAGGAGAAACTATAAATACTGCTTTATACATACTTAATAGGGTCTCAAGGAACTCAATATTAAAAATGCCTTTTAAAATATAGAAAGGGTAAAAACCTACCCTTACTCATCTTCATGTATGGGGATGTCCTATTGAAGTGAGCTTATATAATTCTTATAAAAATAAACTACTTTCTCATTCCTATCATTATTACTTTATAGGATATTTTGACTACTTTAAAGGATACAGATTTATCACAAAGATGGAGGATTCAGAATAGTGGAGCCATATATAGCTAAATTTCTGGAACATAATGTCTATGATAAAGGTAGTTCGTGTCTTCTTGATGAGGGTGATCTTTCCCATCTGTTAGATGATAGAAGAATGGATACTATAGTTATATCTTATCCATCAATCATTTAGTTAGAGTAAGGGGATCTAAGTTTAAATACTATACCAATTTATGGAGATGTACCCATACATGTACATACTAAGGTTCCTAAAGTACTTGAACATACTCAACTAGTTCAATTGAGAAAATCCACTCGAGTGAGGAGACCTACAATATCATTTAACTATATAATCTATTTGCGTGAGTAAGATTATGATATTGGATATAGGGTTAATCTAGTTACTTTTACATAAATTATTTTTAGATCTTGTGCGGATTTATGGTAGGATGCCATGAGGGATGAGATGCAATCCAGAAGCATAATCAGATATGGGAGCTTGTAGATTTACCTCCTAACTACAATCATGTTAATTTGTAAATGGATTTATAAAACCAAAAAACACTCCAAGGTAAAGTTGAATGGTTTAAAGCTCAGTTAGTTGATAGAGAGTTCACTCAGAGAGAAGAGATTGACTTTAATAATATCACCTTTTCTCCTGTATCCTCTAAAGAAGCAAGTAAAGTGATTATAGAAATTATAACTTATTATGATGTGGAGTTACATCAGATGGACATTAAGACTACTTTCCTGAATGGAGACTTTTATGAGAAGGTTTACATGGAAAAACCTGAAGTATTTTAGGATCAAGAATAGGTTGGTACAATTTGGAAATTGAGAAAACCTATATATGGTTTAAAATGAACTTTCAGACAATGGTACCCAAAGTTTGATGAGGTTGTTTTCTCATTTGACTTTGTAAAAAATAAAGCTAAAAGATGGTTGCATTACAAGGTAAGAGGAAGCAAAGTTATTTTTCTACTTTATATGTGGATGATATCTTGCTCGCATTAAATAATTTGATCATGTTGCATTAGGTTAAGCAGCTTTTGGCCAAGCATTTTGACATGAAGGACCTTGGTGAAACATCTTTTGTCCTAGGTATTTAGATTCACCGAGACAGATCTTAAACTTGTTAGATCTCTCACAGTGAGAATACATTGAGCGAGTGCTACAAAGGTTTACTATGATTGATTGTAAACTTGTCACAACACCTATCTCTAATAGTAAAAGATTATCTTTTGCATAATATCCAAAGAAAGATTTAGAGAGAGGAGGCTACAAAGAGTGTTCCTTATTATAGTGTAGTTGGTAGCCCAATGTATACCCAAGTGTACACTAGACCAAACATTGCATATTGTTGGACTGTTAGGTAGGTATTTGGCTAGCTTATGAATAGACTAATGAAATGCAGTTAAACGAGTTTTGAGATATCTTAAAGAAAATGAGGATTATATGTTGACATTCAAGAAAGTCAACAATTTGGACCCTATTGCTAATAGGTTCAAATATTGTTATGTGTCCGGATGATAAGAGGTCCATATCAAAGTATATTTTTATGTTAGTAGTTGGTGTTGTTTTGTGTAAGAGTGTAAAGCATAAACTGGTAACTTCCTTAACTATGCATGTAGAGTTTGTAGCATGTTATGGGATTGCTTCGTAGGCAATTGGGCTCATGAACTTGATTTTTGAGTTGTTTGTAGTTGACTTAGTTGTTGTACCCATTCGGTTATATTGTGATAATCTTTTTGTTGTATTGTTCAATAACAACAATAAAAATATCGCAAGGTCTAAGCATTTAGAAGTCGAGTATTTGTCCACAAAGAAAATAGCGCACAAAGGTAACATTAAAGTAGAGCATATCAAGATGGAGGACATGTTGGTTGATCTACTAACTAAAGCACTTCACCCAATAGTATAGGTTTATTGAGGTCATTAGACATTATTAGTTAAGGATCATTATATTTACTCTTAATACAATTGTATAGATTTC
>JANQBM010000222.1:4854136-4868783 GCA_025594535.1 Erythroxylum domingense
ATTGATGATCATAATTTTGTTCTTTTTCATACAACTTGTTGTATATTGTCATGAGACAAATGAAAATTCAAAGATTTGCGGTGATATTAAACATTTTAGTGGTCCCTCGGCATGTATAAAGATTGGTCTTGATCCTATGTCAAATCATACTTATAGATACTTTGATAAATATATGGATTTATAAGACATACACACGTAAAGGTTTTTTTCTTATGTCATTTAACATCCAGTTAGAGAAAAACAAAATTTTCTATTGCAGTCTAGCATAAAGTTTTGAAAAATTGAGACCAATAAATGAAACAATGATACATTTCAAATCTTATGTGTAATTGTACTAAATTTGTGTCGCATACGACACATGCATTGGATATTTTTCGATATTAAAAGCATTACAGGACTAAATAATGAATTTTCATTATCTTTGGATCAAATGTTTTATATTGCTTGACCATTACATTGATTTTCTTAACCACTTTACTATTTCTTATTTTCATTAATTAATATTTTTCCAAGGGGGAAAGTTATAATTTTTAAAATTTCTATTGGACAATTATTATTTATGAGTTTTATAAAATTAAGGATAAGAAAATTAAATTTGATTTGAATTAATGATAATAAAAAAGCTCAATAAAACATCTAGTTAAATGAGCTGAAATCCTGTAAAAAAATAGACCATAATTATATATTGGGCATGTAACGAGGAGACTCAATAAAGTTATTATAAATACCGGCTAAGGTCTCCTCTTACCTGCTTAAGTTTGTTTGTTAGCGTACAGTTTTTATGAACCGATAAGAGACCCACGCTGATTGTCAAAGGCGTAGAAAGATTAACAGTATAAAGTTATACAACTTTTGTAAAGGTTGATCGAAAATTTTAACATCTTGTTCATACATCGAGCAATTTGTTCATTGAGAAATAGATAACAAAACAGGGTATTTTTTGCATTTTTTCTGTTTGTACAAATTCACGGTTAGATCTTCGGCCAATAATTAAGTTTCGTGTTATGTTTAACGGCATCCACTCGTAGCAACTTGAAATCTTCCGATGTTCTCCTTGAAACTGTTTTGAAGACAGCAGTAGGATTATTGCCTTGCCATCTTTGCAGATGATTCTTCAGGTGAAGGTCCTGATTCTCCAGCTTACAGAGCTCCTGAAACTCGCAACTTGTGACTGCTTACTAATAGGTTGAACTAGGTTAGAGCAGGAGGGAAGGTTATGCTGTGTCTGCAGCTGAAATCACCAGAGCAGAGGCCAAGAATGTGGCAAATTCTGGATGAATGGACAGGTTCACGTTGTGCAAGACAAAAGTTTAGAAGGGATGATCAAGACTTATGCGTAGAGGAATGCGCTTCAGAGGCTAATTGAAATACCGGATGCCACCATTTTTATGACATGTATCAGGATTTTGTAGAGCTGTCCTTACACCAGTGATCTTTGTATCGAGATCAGCTTCTGGTTTTCGGTTGAGTAGGAATTTTATATGATATAGAGTAAGCCACCAGTGCTTTCTGGTTTATTGAAGTCTAAAAAGAGAAATGAATATGAACAAAGAGATTGGAAATATAATTACAAAAGCTTGAATTTTGCTGAATATTTTCTTCTCTGACATCTCTTATAGCAATAAATCAATAAATCAACAGGTAGATAACCTCCAATACGTGGTTCAATTGCGATCCAAATTTACGTATTTGCTCAATCATTCAATTCTTCGTCCATTCCTCAGTAATTCTGGGAGCCAATCAGTATCAGCAAAGCCATTACAACTCAGCACCATTACCCAGAAAGATTATCCTCCTCCATCATAGCAAGACCGCAGAAAACAAACTGTGGCCTCCTACGCCTGCATTCGTGAAAAGAAACATGTTGAACTCATAATAGTGCATTTAGAAAAGGCCCAGTTGAAGACAGAGTTGAGCAAGTACAAAAGATGACAAAAGTTTCCAGCAAATTTTACAAGCTTATTAAGAAAAGATGTGCTAGAATCACGAGTATCTCTGAAACAAGCGTAAGAAATTAATTCAAAGAAAGGGGCTTGAATCAACATCCACAACGTCAATGAAATAAGATGCGTAAACAGATGTTTTAAGGTCGTTACTTAAGCTGCTGAAATACAATTGACAATGATAGATGCCGTTCTATGAAGTCTTCAGTAGTTCAAAGCTACTCTTGTTGCATAGCATTTGCACTGCAACCAATGAATGCCAAAGGATGAGATTTTGAGTGGCCATAAAACTGCCCCTGGTTCGATGAGCCAAAAAGTAAAAGTTCCTATGTCTTAGGGAACCATGGACCAAAGTAAAAAACAATGTATTACCTCGATCAGGGCTTGTTTGCACTCAGCCATGCCCCAGATGACAAAAGGTACAATCAATTGAGTGTCAGTCAGAGAATGCAAGTAAACATGACATCGTCAGACCAAATCTCCAAGAGCCTGCAAACAAGGCCTAGACCGAATGATTGTCTCATCACTATGTTTGATCCATTCTGAGAGCTTCCAAGGCTTCTGCCACGTCCATTTGAACTGAAGCAGCCACTGATGATGACTCCTCTTCCATCTCCAAAGTTTTCCAGTTTGCCCAACAGCCAACAGCTTTGTCGATGATAACTGTCCAACTGGTATCCTCTGTACTCATGCAATTTCACCAGTGTTCATTATGGAAAAAACAGAGCTTTATAGACTGTCAGAAGAACAAGAAGTACCTTTCTTGTCTCGTCTAGAAATGCCACAGATTCTCTGACAGATACATTAACAATCCCAGGAGTAAATTTCAGCTGTTTTGGTGCTGGAAGGGAAATTGGAGACAGAGGACCGCTCATGTCATCCACATAGTGTTTAGAGGAAGCGCACGAGTTACCCTGATGATTTTGATTCAGAGCTGTAAGAACTAAGAGCAATATATTTCTATGTCCTAATTTTTCTTGTTTCCTGTTTTCAAGTTACTGGGCTAAAATATTTCAAGGTCCTCCAATAGTCTTCCCTAATATCTCAACCCTAATGGATCAAAGCATCCAATGTCTATCATAGGATTGGATATCCAAATACTATGCGCCATTTTAGAAGCAAAAATGCAGATATGAAGCAAAAGTGTGGCGGACAATGATAATTTCAGACTTAGATATCCTTATATAATTTCAGACTTAGATATCCTTATTCTCACCGAATATGATGTAGCTAAAGCAATAGCAACAGCTTGTTCCCTCATCTTTTGCTCCTCTACAAGTTCTTTCCTTTGAACTTCACTTTGTTGTAGCAGACTTACAAGCTCATTTAGTTGATCTTTCAGATCCTTAATTTCCATTTCTTTTTCCAACAACTGGCACCTGTTGACGCATAAAAACTGCTATCAGACACTTCCAAAATAAATCATAATATCTTTTAGATTACAGAGAAGTACCCCTAGATGTATAAACTAAATCCCAATTAATGTGAAGGGAGTTATCCTTGCAACAAAAAGGAAATGGCAACTTCAATTTTTATTGTTCTATACTGGCATGCAGATTAAACTACCACATTTGGCTGCACAGTTTTTAGTGTTCTATACCGGCATGCAGATTAAACTTCTACATTTGGCTGCTTCCAAAAGAACTACCAAATGTCAATAAATGAATGATAATATTTTAGAATTCGTTGGGTTACTTTGCTTCTGCAGTAGCAGTAAACACGTTTTGAAGCAGGCTCTTAGCTTCTACCATTGAGCGCAACTGACCCCACTGTCCACGACTGATGAATGAACCATCTCTTACTTCTGCCTCTGATAGTTGTGAAGTCATTGTCAAGATTGCATCTGAACATGTGTTCAGCATGCTCTCCAGTGAAGCAATTCTTGCCTTCCTTGTTGTTGGTGACATCAGGGAAAGTCTAAAATGGGTTGCAAGAAAGAACTGTTAATAACCCAAAAAAATGAAGAACAAATATATTTGTTTATGTTACATGAACCCCATTTGTAACCTTAAAACTTACATTACTAAATGTAAGGCATTTGTAAGATCATGTAATGGTTGTATAGGTCAAGACATGGAGTCAGAAAGAATTATAACAATCTTATACCTTGATTCCCCGTTCTTGCCCATCATAGTACAGTATACATCTGGCGAACTTTGATCCTCTTTTTTTAACAAGTTTAACTCCTCCACTAGTGCAGCTTGCCTGTACAACTACCGCAGTTAATAGAAAAGCACAAGCATGTGAAGCATACAAGAAAAGAAAAGGTTCAGATTCTGTACTCTTGCTTATGCTTCTCATGTTGACAACGCACCCTGTGCACATTTACCCTTATTTCCAGCTCATGGTCAAGCCACCTTTGAAAAGATTTTTCATTTCCCTGAAAGAAAACTCAAAGTTAAAACTCTCCTGAAATTTACTTCATAGAATTTTATACCACTAACTATTTCTTTTAGGAGTCAGTCACCCTTATGCAAGACTTGATTTCATCTCAGTGGAGACTATAATGTCGTTAAGAAGGATACAAAAGACCTTCAATGTTAACAAATTCATCGTGTTAAATTTCAGTGAAGTGTTAAAAGCCGAAATAATGGAATAGGAACTTAAACAACCCAACTACTGTTCTAAATTTCTACCAACTCCGGACAAACTCATTACCCGACTAGGAATAACTCATTACCTGGCCAGTCAATACAGGTCCACTGTGATTAACTGCAAGATAAAACAAGTCTGTTAAGTTCTCAGAATCAATCACTAAGACTTCCAATATAAGGGGAAAACTGTTTTACCCAAGTTCTCCCGTGCAGGAGTCTTGCGAGTTTCCAACAACTCCTTTAGTCTTTTAGTAACCATAGCTGCCTCTTCTGTCTTTCTTTGAAGAACCTGGATTACAACAGAGAGCCTCTTGAAACCATAAAATGTGAGAAACGAAGAGACAAATCCAAGATAGTTAAAGCATATGATGGGGCAGGTTTTGGTCCTTTGAAAGATAGCTCGAATATGGTTAATGATGCATTAGTCTACGGTACCTTCTATGTTGAGTTTCTAACATGCAGGCAGGAGATTCATAACGTTTATGTGTTAAGATGGCATTTGTTATAGTGCTGGATCTTCCCTGTAATGCAATCCCATGAATAAACCTTTTCATCAATGGTTTTAAATATTTATTTTATTTTATTTAATTTTGCATTTTTGTGGCTGCTCCTTGAGCTTCTTTCAGTCATTTTGTTTTTCTGCAACAGCTATCAACTTAGGACTAGACTGTGCTAACTAATCTTGTAGCTGCATGAATTCCGCACATAGATGGAATACTGATAACGGTTATTATTGTGGATATATATTCAGTATACGTACACCATCGTGATTAAGTTCAACTAGTTACTTCTAGCACAATAAGTCAAGTTACAGGATAGACCATACTCCATACATCATTTTCTTCAGATCTGACTCAAAGCTGCGCATACTTATAAGCCTATTCAATCTGTTCCATTAATTTCTAAAACCCTACAAGGCCTACAACAAGTTGGCAGTAGAAGCAGACCAAATAAAATGACAGTACAAAGCTAGATGACAAACAGAAGAAAGAAAAGATTAATGGATATGCAAAGTGACGGTAAATTGCGATGGCCAATAATTTTCTCACCATTTTCTGGCGTTGATGCAGGACCTGTAGTTTATGTCGTTCATACTCATTTTTTCTACCCTCCTTCCTCAGCTGTTAGAAAAAAGAAGCAAATGGTCTGGACTAAGGTTGAAATTCATAAACAAAATGGCAATGCTGTATAGTAACAACAGTAAAACATGTTGAGAACAAAACCCCTAATAATACAATCACAGCAACCAGGAGATGGGATAAATGTATTCAGCAGGTAGCATTGTTGTTTAAACTAATGATAAGCAGGTAAGTTTCTCATTCAGATTTTCTAGTAACGCAGGTTTACAGGTACCAAATGCAAGGAAGTTTCTTCAAAGTAGTCATTCTTAAATTTCTTACAGTTGAAGTCCCTTGAGAAGCCAGTTTACAAAAAATCATAGTGAATGGACACAATACATCATTTAACATGATGTATCAAAGAAAGTCAATTGGTGTCTTATGTGGAAAGCAAAGCACCTGTAGCAATTCTTTCTCTTGTGAGGCCTTCCACTGTCGAAATTGTTCTGCCTCTTGTTTCATCTTATTCTGCAGCTGGACCTGAAATATGAATGTGACAAGAGCAACAATTTAGAAGGCGTAGGATTTGGACTACTTCTAAAGAAAAGATTAAAAAATAAAATCAACCTTTTGGGACTTAATATACTGTATTTCAACTTGCAACTTCTTTGCTGCTTCTTCACTTCGTTGTTTTTGCTTCAAAAGCTCAAACTGATTCTCTTGTTTCTTCTTAAGATCTAAAATCTGAATTACATAATAAAATCAAGTTCAAACTCTGTTCCAACTAAATGGTAATAATGAGATAATAGTAGTGCAAAATGTGACCTGTGTTTCAAGTGCTTTTAGTTTATGTTCATGAGTATCTCGTGGTTTCTGTGTGTGTCCATCAGAATTAGCAGCAAGGCTTTCAATTTCAGCCAACAGATGGTCCCTCTCTTGCTGAAGATAATTCACTTTATATCAACCATGATACTGAATTCATTGGAAACTAACGAACTTCCACTTATCTTTAATTTTACCTGCACAATTCTTTTCTCTTCCTCAAGTTCCACAATTTTCTTCCTAAAGTGCTTCTCCAAAGCTTCACTCTCAACCCGTCCAAAAAGTTTCATCTCACACTGCTCAATAAATAACGTAAAATGAGTTGGAAATAACAAAAAGATAAGATAAGAGAGAGCAAGAGAGAGATCTAAAACCTAGCAACCTGGACAAAAGTAATAATAAATCCATAACTTATAGACAAGAGAACGTTTAAAATGATCAGTGACTTCGATTTTCAATGGTCAATTGTTTATGTTTTTGCTACTTAGGAATTAAGGATGATTCTAAGAGCCACTTAGTGCCAAATAAGCCAGGTGATGTGCACTAAAACTTTTGCACGTTCCAAAAACTAGTTTACGTGCATCTTCAGCAATGGTTAAGAGTACCACCATTCAGAAATTGTAATAAAAATATTGGACTTAACGGCCTACCTATTCTATTTCCAAAAGATAGCATGCAAACTGAGAAATTCTCTAAGCAATTTGTAATTATGTTGTGATATTTCTTACAAAAAACTTAATCTACTTATGACCAAGTACACTTTATTCCTCAGTGACCAAGTAGGATGAGCATAGTACATCGTTGCATTGATTCTCAATCTTTTGAGTGACTAACTTGTTTACCAAACCAATCAATAAATGCATCGTAGAAAATAAGGCCCATGAATTAACCTCTTTTTGCACCAAACGTTTGTTTAGCTCATTTAATTGTTTATCCATAGCATTCTGCATAAGAGCATGTTCCCACTCTTTTTCTGCATCATAAATTTCTCCAGAACTTTCCCCTGCAAAAAATATAGAGCATATTATCAGACAAATGTTCAAAGGAAAAAAACAAGTTGTTTGATGAAATATTTGCAATGAACTGGTGGGGAAGGATGGGGAGGGCGCAAGCAGTCATCAAATTGAATTATGCAGACTTATGCATTCATGACCACCCTTCCCCATACCCCAGGGATATATATTGTAGGAGCTTGTATGTGAAAAGTTTATATATACGAAAGCAGACACTAATCGTGTCAAGAAAAAGAAAAGGGCATGCAGTTTGTCTATGTTATATGCTCATGATTGGGATATTGTAGACACATGCATGATTTACCTGATGTGGGTTCATCCATTTGATAATCGGATGAGTCCATACTCTGAAAATCCCTCTTATGGCCGTCAGATTTTGCAGAAGAAGAGTAGCCCTCCTGAAGAAGGAAACAAAAAGGCACGTCAATGATTCCAGAAATTGAAGTTTATCATCTCAACTGTATTAGTCAGATGAATGTAATTGAAGACACTGTACCAAAACTAAAGGAAACAATTTGCAGCCCTACCCACAGAAAAATAAACAACCAAATGGTAGATAAAAGAAAAGCATCTTGAATTTCCACTGACATACTTCAGTTTCAAGTGGTTGTACAGTACCACATCGGCTCCGGTATTCATGGAGTTCTTGTGTGAGGTCCTCATTGGTTGCCTCAAGCCAAGCAATTCTATCCTTAAGAATCTGTCAGACCAATTATATCATCAACTAATACATACCCCATCAAAATATAAATGAACTCAGTTAGGTTAGAACTACAGTTCTCGCATCGATCACAGACTTGCAGTTCTTCCGAGGGAGATCCTCCTGCACGAGCGCACAGTTCTGCTTGTAAGTACTTCAGCTGCTGGCGCATCATTTGAATCTCATTGGACATTAAATCTCTATTTACCTTCACAACAACAAAAGAGCATTGGTTTCATCCAGATCAGATCAATATTTATATTTTACAGGATATATAAAATAGTGTAAAATGGTTGTAAACCACTTACAACAGGCTTATTTTGAATATTTCGAGCACGATTTGCGTATTTGAGGGTATTGAGAGTTTCCTCCCCATTGATGTCAGCAGGACTGATGCAAGCTAGAAGAAAGAAGGGATTCACGAGAAATAAAATAAAGTTCATATTACTATTATATCAACAGCATTATACAACACTTAAGAAAGTAATAACATGATCAGAAGTACCAATCATCACAGTTTTGCTATTTCCACCAAGTGAATCCTGTAAAAGGGTGCAGACAAGCAGAAATTAAAGAAATTCCAAGAGAAATATGAAGTGAAGAATGAGAAAACGCATAATATTCTCAATTAGATTACTCTATTCTTCCTATGTTCTAGCGACGGACACAATCATCTTCTTAGCATTTCTTTAGACATGCAACTTATGCCTCTAATAGTACTATAGTTAAGATCCAAAATCTGTGACCCGTTTAAGGTCCTCCATGAAACTATCCCAAAGCTTCAAATCACAAACTCACCATTAATCTAGGGACTAGACCAAATTGTTAATGTTCAACAAGTTCAGAAACATAAATGTATCTCTTCAATAGAAGAGTTAACAAATAGTTTGACTAAATGTAAATTACCTGCAGGAGTCTTGTCAGTTTACTATCTCTATAGGGAACATGCACGCCCTCTTTTCGCTTTTTCTCATCCCCTAGAGCACTGATGACATTACCAAGTGCCAGAAGCCCCTTATTAATGTGAATACCTGCTCAAAAAGTAAAAGTTCCAGTGCTTACCCTTGTAATACCATGATGATGAGAGAACAATAAAGTGCAGAATCAATACATCAAGTAACATGCTATTATTTACCTTCTTTCAAACGGAGTCCATCAGAGCCAGTTCTTTTTGCTCGTTCTGATCCAGCTAGATCTACCAAATGGAGTTTTGCACATACATACTCCTCAACCATATCCTCATCTGGAGTGTCATCAACAGGAGAAACTGGATGGAGTTTGCGCATCTGTTCCAATGTGATTGTGAATATCGCATGTGACCGACTATAACATGTAGGAGGAGATGACGTCCATTAGATTATGAAAAATGTTAAGTTGCAACCACAATAATAAATCTTCCTTGTACCTACTCCTTTCAATAAAGTGTACATTCTGATACCAACAAGAATGCATAATTCAATAAAAAATAGTATATGCCAAGAAAGAAGATTCATACTTTGTGATGAACCAGGAATGTGAAATAACAATTTCTTTTTGGGTACTTTGGAAATCAAGATAACAGTTTTTAGCAAACTTGTTTTGTTTCTAACCCCGCATCAGTTTAAATATACACTTGAGAGAAAGGTCTGATTGACTTGAAATCCCACATCAATTAGATTGACAACCTCACAATAGGAATAAATGGAGACGATCAGTTAGAAACTCGATTTGTATCAGGCAAAGAGGCCATATAATGGATATGTATGTTTCATTCATCTGAGACAATTATAAAGTCCCATTAGCAGGACATTTCTAATTAGAGGGAAGGCAATTTTGGTTTTTGATGATCACCTGGATTGATTGTTCATATTTGTACTTCCAGTTGCCCTGCTTATTGATCCTTGCTCTAGGCAAGAAGCCATTTCTTGTAATGTACTAACAGCTACTTCTGTTGAACCCGTTAACGTTATAACTCCATTTGAGGATTCACGAATTTGTATTGGAGGTTTCCCAGGAATCGCCAATTTGCCAGCATGTCCATTATTAGTCACCATCTTGCCCTCAGATACAGAATCCAGCAAGTCTTTCACTTCTTCCTTCAGAATCTTTGATGTGAAACCAACTTATTAGTTCAGGAAGCAGGTGTAAATAAGCTAAAGAGCAATTTTAGAAAAGAGAAGCTAAGCAGCTATTTTTTCAAACTTGATAGAAGAAATACTTTATTGTGATTCTCTTCCTCCCAATTTTCCATGTTATTAGAGCCAATAGATGATGACATACTTTATTGTGATTCTCTTCCTCCCAATTTTCCATGTTATTAGAGCCAATAGATGATGACATACAATGCATACTGCTGAATCGATTCTGAATAAAATGGTTTGCAACTTTTTTCTCCTTTATGTGTTTTGTGATTTAATATATGAAAAAGCCAGTAAGGATTAATGTCTCTTCCTGGAAAGCATATCGTAAAGACATGCATGATGAAGACAAAACCAGTAAGTCCCCAGTCATAAGATGTTGCCATTTATGCAAAATATCAGATTCTTAAATGTGAACTGATGCATCTTTTGAACATCCTCAAGTTAAACCTGACATCTAAATAAGTAGAGCTAAAGTCCATGGCCAATCTCTTACCACTCCTACCAAAAGATGATTTTACTATTTGGAAGTAAATTGGAACTTAAACCATTAACAAATACCTCTATAAAGGAAACGTGCAATTGAAATTCTGCTTGATGTTTCAGTTTTCCAATCTTCTTGAATAATGCATTCATAACTTGAGGAATTACTCCAGGCTGACTACCCTGCTTCAAGCCAGTTCCCATGGTATAAGTTTTACCAGATCCAGTCTGCGACATGATTATACATGAAATGTTTATCAAAAAGGGTACTTTACAATCAAATTTTAAAAAGTTCGTAAAATGAACCAGTTTTCTAGAGAGCACGAATGTTATGTTACCTGACCATATGCCAGCACAGTGGCATTGTATCCTTGGAACAAACCATCAACGAGCGGAGCAACACATTGTTCAAATATAACATTTGGTGAAGAGCCAGCATTCCCATACACATGATCAAATGTGAAAGAATGTGTACCAATTTGTACCTACGCAAAAATCAAAACATAACCAAGTTTTAACCCTCGAAAGCCAGAATTGCAAAAGATGTTCTCTACCTATGAGAGGAATGTGCAGGATATGGTGTTGAACTTATTCCTTGAATTAGCATTGTTTTAATGCAAGCTCAAATTAGCCTTCCTAGCCAAACTTGTGAAGGAGATAGCATTCCATCACACTTAAAGTTTCAAATCCAACAGTTCTTAGGTAAATTTCCTAGAAATAGCCAACTTGAGTGACCAAAGAACAAATCCACATTGTAAGACAGCAAATAGGCAAAACATAATAGATTCAAGCCATTAAACTCGTAAAGACCAGAGAAACAAACCCAGTCCGCGAAAATTGCAAACTAATCTCTCATATTACAGAAAAACATAGAATCCTTTCCAATCTCACCCAAGTCAAACATTCCAAATCACTTTCCACTTCAGTAACCGTAAACTAGGAGAAATTGTGGGATTAACCTGAGGCTTTCCAGGAGTCACTGTAACACATTCTCTACAACCTCGGACGCGTTCGTCAGCCACAAGTGGGCGTATGTGAACTGCAACTTTAACACTGCAATTCTCTGTTGCATCCATGAACACTACTTCCCTTTCTTTTCCAACTTCTTTTGAGAACCAAAAAAAATGGAAGAAGATGGGCAAATGTGAGGCCTAATAGTGTAGGAAGACTAACAATCTCATTGTCTAATCAAATGGAGTTAGGATCATGATGAGGATGGGTGCTTTTAGAGAAAAAGTAGGAGCTTGGTGGTTGAAGAATGAAGTTGGGAGTTGGGTTTGTGTAACAGAAGGTAGGAGGATGAGTGGAAGTGGCAAAAGAAGTTGCAAGTAACAGAAAAGAGAAGCAAAAGAGAATCAATCACCACTGTCACTTTCCTTGTTCTTGCTCTTGTTGGAGTACTTACTACTGACTGGGAGGAAAGGGTCAAAAGCTGAGGTGTTTGGTGGATACCTTAGACTTAATGCTGTCAGATATGCTCCCTATCATTCAAAAGTCCACAGCTTTGGAGGTCTTAACTACCCAAATTGCCCCTCTCTGTTTTCCACTCCAACACTTGTCTTCTCAGGAAAAATAACAAAGTATCAGAACCATGTAACAGTATTACAGTAATACCTACAGTGAACTGATCTATCTACCAAGATTCTTGGAAGACTAACTACCCATAGTACAAGTCCCATGCTAACTTATCAGAAATAATTCTCATGATGGATGCATTTGAGAAAACTAGCCAGTAAAACTAACTTACCTATACTTGTCTTCAAAAATTCCATGTACTAAAAGAACATCTTTAGCATTTCTTGTATTATAAAACGTTCATGGTAACATATGTACAAACAAGAGATTCCGGTGTACCAAAATAGACAAGACCTCCAATTTCAACCAAGACCCGTTGTGTGATGCATTTATAAAATGGAAACATGAAGCTGGCACTTTGGACGGCGGAGAGGTTGGCACAGAGCTTAGTTTTAAATGTCTAGTTATAAAAGGTAAGACTAAAACCAATGTCTTGCCCACAATAGACCAAAGTGAAGGAAGGAACAAAGTACAATCCTTATGGTCCTATCTCACATGGTTCTGCCAACAAAACAAAAAAAACTAAAATAAAACTTATCCAATTCATTCTTTTACTTTAAAGCCTAAGGGTCCTCACAACTCACAATCATACCTAGACCTCATATTTTACGTTTGGTAGCTAGCTCCTCTTCTCTTTAACCTCCCACTGCTCTGGTTGGTTCTTTTTCTCCATTTTTCTACTCCTCTTTTCTTTTGCGGCTATAGGAGGTTGAATATGTATAGCCTTTTTTTTCTTAATTAGTTTAGGTTAGTTATTCCTTCCTTCCCAAGTATACCAACCTTTGAGATTAATCTACAATTTGGATTATGGTAGGTGTCATCCATGCACTAACTAGACACTGCAAACGAAAGGTGGTGAGAACTTTTTGCACAAAAGGGTTTTGAGTCCCCAAATTATAAGAATAGAAACAAATTCTGATGTGGTGACGCACATAAACGAACAAAAAGTTGGAAGAACACCTGTGATTAGAAAGATGTAGTTTTCTGCACATTAATGAGATCTCTTTGCTTAATGTTGGTGTATTAAGATAAAAGTTTGACAAAACTTAGAGGACTGTGGGAATGTAGTTAAGTTCTGAGCTAAATCTCAACCTCAGGACTTTCCTTTCCTTTACCTAAAAATCCTTATTTGTGGATTATTCCCTGAAGCGGCCATGATTATACAGGGGGCCAGCACATTGCACACACATGGCTCCAAATACCACTTTTATTTAGGTACATGTTAGTTTCAATGATTTGACGTTAAGTAATAACAAAAACTCACTCAAGTTGTTATAGCATCTGTTTGGTCTGAACCAACGAATCAAGCAAACATCTTTTTTGTCCCAAGAGGGGATGATTAGGAGCTATAACCAACAAAAATTAGAACCGCATTACATATTAGTGTTGCGACTTGTGAGTCGGAAGCCATTGTTGATGATGTTAACAGAAACTAGACTTAAATTGAGGGTTCAGACTTCATCAACCTTGCCTTGACAAAAAAGCAACAAGTCAATGCATTGCCATATAAGCTTCTATTCATGGTAAAAGGAACATGACAAAATAATTTCCAATATTGGATGAAGAAAATATCTAAATTCTATATAATTCTATTCAGTTTAACAAAAGTCAATTTACCAACTTCAATTTAATCGGATTCAAATTTAGTATAAGTTCAAAAAATAATTTGCTTGACTTGAAATCCGATCCAAATTATTTTCGCATGTATAATTACTTTTAATTATCTCGCATTATCAAAAAATGTTTAAAAATTTATAGTTTGGTGCATTTTACATAAAACTTGGAAAATGCACCATCTAAAATGACATGTATTAAGTCAAGTTAACGTACCCAGCACACAAAGTTTTTAGGATAAAGTTATAATAAATGTAGTCTTCTGTTTATATTTTACAATAAGACTGTTTATGCGACTTGAATTTATAACCTCATAATCACAAAAATATAACTTTATTAGTTGCTTCAAAACTCACTTTCTAACATGACATGTATTATGGATCACAAATATAAGAAGGAAGTTAGGGGCACAACGATGGACGGTTGAGAAATTCTAAGAGCGTTCTTATTGCCTTTTGTCCAACCAACGCTTTTAGACTCTGCAAGCTTACTTAATTTCGAGGGATCGAAATTGGTGCAACGATTCGGTCAATAGCTTGTGAACCAGTGCTTAAATGAACCATCAAAAGAAATAGACGCCATGTGCACCCTATTGGAAACAATTTCATAAAGCATCCAAAGCTACTTTTTAAAAATTCAATTCTACGCTTATCCCAAAGTTACAATTTGATGTTGAATGTTGGAATGTTAAGTGCCAAAAAAAAAACACAATTCCTTATGTTTATATT
>JANQBM010000222.1:4883157-4901387 GCA_025594535.1 Erythroxylum domingense
CCAACTGGTCCCTAGAGAAGTTGCATGCTACATACTCCGTCTTAGACCTGCTCATTTTAAAACCTTTCGACTCTAACACGTCTCGCCAACGGTCCATTTTATAACCTAATATTATTAAATCAATACTCGTTACACTTAGAATAGAGTACGAAAGTAGTAACAAAGATACTATATGAACTTATTTAGATGTTCTGCGAAATTTTAAATTACAAATTACAACTTTTACTAATATCTAAAGAATTCTTTTTAAAATATAACGTCTAGTAGTTTTAAATTGCCTAAATGTGACGCTATATATGTTAACACGTATGTTAAATTTAGTTAAAGTTATGATTGTGAGAAACGTTTGTATCCCAATGTTAGAAACGCTCATATTCTAGTTTAATACCCATTAATTATGGTCCAACATTATGAATTTAGAAGGTATGAATGTCCTAATTTTGTGGCAACTCATAATGTGCTTGATGGGAGCAAATTCATATATGCTTTTCTTGCAAATTTTGGAGTCCTTAAGCTTCTTTTCTCTTTTGAAAAACATAAACCTTCAAATTGGAAATTGATAACTTAGACGAATTCCAAAATGCAAACTCTTCAAACACAAACAACAATGGCTAAACGTATTTCGTTTTCTTCCATATTTAGTTTATACGTTATTCTAATATATATTATTGTTGAATATATATGCTAGAATTGGCTAACACTTACTATCAGAGCTTGTTAACCTATGTCTTGTTGGAGTTTTTAGAGAATTTCAAATTCTTGAAAATTTTCCATTTTCGAAAACTTTCAATTTAGAGTTATTTTTGGGCTTTTTATTTCAATTAAAGGTGGAAATTTTCTATTAAGTATTTTGGAAGTGTTTCTATATTAAAAAAATCAAAATTTTGATATTTTCTAGTCTGTTTTTGTTTAGTATCCGACAGGCCACGAACTGGGTCGAACCCTTGTCATCTAAACTGAGGATTATGTCTACATATTTTTTGCATTGATATTATATTTGTATAAATGTTAAACATTTAGCAGATTATCACATGACTATTATTTTTATAATTTGCATTGTGAATAGAATTTTGGATAAACTGTTTTAATGATTAATTATTAAAGGTTTAGCCATAGCAACCCTAAGTATATAAAATTATATATTTATGTAATCAATCATATAAAGTTTTGAGACATTTAATTGTAGTTAATTATTTTAGTATAATAAATTTTATCTCACAGGAATTTTTATTATATTTGAACAATTATTTATGATGAAATAACAAATTAATTTTCTAATTTTCTCACGTGTATTAGAAATTGGTGTATATATAATTTGACAGTTTTATCATAAAGTTTAGCATAAAACTGTTTGAATTAAAAATTTAACCTACAGGTAATTTTTATGTCATTTGATTTATATATTTTAAGATATGTTTTACATTGGTAATATATGTACATAATTTTTTAGCCTCAATTTATTGATAAGTAGCATGTATGTTTAAATTATGAAGTTATTCAAACTGTTAATTTCTTTGATACAAGTTATGAAATTCTTGAATAGAGGGGTTAAAACTATAAGATATGGAAGGAGAGAATTCTTTTTCATTTAGGATAAATGGACATTGATTATGTTATCCGGAAGGACGAACCACTTAAGGTAACAGAGGCTTGCACTACAGTTGAAAATGTTCTTTATGAATGTTAGGAGCGATCTAATCTCTTAAGTGTTATGTTCATGAAAACCAAAATATCTGCTAGCATTTTTGGTTCTGTAGAATAACATGACAATGTCTGTACTCAACTGAAAGTTGTTGATGAGCAATTTGAAACTTCAAACAAAGCACTTACAAGCATCCTAATTATGAAGTTTTCATCTATAAGGTTCACCGATGTCCGAGGTGTGCGTGAGCACATCATGAAGATAAGGGACATTGTGGCTTAGTTAAAGAAATTAGAGATTGAGATGTCTGATTCTTTCCTCGTACATTACATTTTGAACACTCTTCCACCACTATCCGAATCCTTTATAATCTCTTATGATACACATAATGATAAGTGGTCAATAAATTAATTAATAATCATAAGTGTCCAAGAGGAAGGGAGGTTGTTAATGGAACAGAGAGAGAGTTTGTAGAGTGCACATCTGGTTGTTCAAGGAAAGAAGAAAAATCAAGTCAACATAAGGTGAAAATGTCAAATACCTATCCAAACTAACATTAAGAAGGAATCAAAATGCTTCTTTTGCAAGAAACAAGAACACATGAAGAAGAATTGTGTCAAACATAAGGAATGACTTGAAAAGAAAGAAAATTTTACCTTACTTGTTTGTTTTGAATCTAATATGGCTGAAGTTTGTCATAACACATGGGAGATTGGTTCTGATTGTACAATCATATTACAGATGGGTTTTAAGATTTGCAAAACCCAAAGATGTCAGTGGGAAGTGAGTAGTATATCTTATCCGGAAACAAGATACGTGCACATATGGAAGCTATTAGGGATTGCAATTTAATTTTATGTAGTGGTTTTATTTTAAAATTAGAAAAGACATTTTATATTCCCAATTTCTTTAGGAAATTGATTTCAATTCAAAAATTGTACCATTTGGATATTTCTTTCATTTTTAAGACAAATCATTGTTGGGAATGGTACATTATTTGATTTTCTTTTCTGTTTTAATTTACAAGATAATATCTGTTACAATGCAACACATGTTCATACTAGAATAAAACTGTAACATCTTGTTACCCATGTTGAATAGTAAATAACAAAGATTAATGAGAAGTTAGAAAGTGCATTTTATGCTCATGCATAATATAGCATACACCCACATGTGAATATTAATGATTGTACATGCATTCATTGATATTGTCCGGTATAATGGATCTATAAAAGTGAGTTTTGATCTGCATTGTGGGTTTTATGTATTGAAAATTTAATTAGTGTGTATATGTCTTGATTTAGAATTTTTGGAGAATTTTAGGAAATTTTCTGAAATTTTGGATATTTTTTAATTAGGAAAAATGCCAAGTGACAAGACAATTGATAAATGATAGTAGAAATAAATATCAAATGGCAGTAAAAATAATTGACAAGTGGCATTAGAATTGATTGACAAGTAACATTGAAATTGGGAAATAATTGGTTAAGAAATGGAGTAACAAATGGACTGATTATTAAGAGATATGTAGTAAATATCTAATTAGCAATTATATTTAAGTGGCATGTGTCATGACACTTACCAAGCCTTTAAACTCACGATATTTTCATCTTGCAAGACAATCTTCATTTGTCATTCACTTTTATTACTCTCTTCTACATTTTCTTCTTCTCTATCTCACGAAACTCTCACCCCTTCTTCTTGCTACTTCCATCTTGTTTTCTTCTCCATCTTTTTAATTGAAAGCATAACCAAATCTACCATGAAAAGATGATAATCATGTATGCTTGGAGCTAGGGTTAGGAAGAGGTTTTGGAGTCCAAACAAGTAAGTAATATGTTATTGTTCTTTTTGATTTGTTGAATGAAACATGTGTGATGATAGTTAGGGGATATGATGAGGAATTATTTAGGAAAGATGAACTAAGCATAAGATGTTTGGTTGTAACATATGAGAGTTACAACTATGGAAAGAAAAAAAAACATAGAGGAAGATGCAGGAATTTTTGGATTTGCATATGGGAATGCAAGAGAATGATTACCGAACATGCATCTGTAATTTGAACATATATTTATTTTTAGAATTCTAAAGGGTATGATGTTTGATTTAAATTAAACTAGAGACATATGGCTACAAGTGTCATGAAGGAATCGAATTTTAATTCTGTCTTTAAGGGTCTTGAAATTTAGCTTGAAGTTGAGTTCTGGCATAGGTTGCAGCACTACCTTTGACAGAAATTGTGTCCTAATTTGCTCAAATAAAATGTATTGATTGAGACAGAATCAGACCATGTTGTCTTCATAAAAGTTGTAGATTGTTCTCTTAACTTTCTATTGATATAAATATTGTAATTTTTGGATATCTGACTTGAGAGATATGAGTTTTACAAGTTGGAGTGCACTAATTCTTCAATCAGGCACTAGCCAAAATTTCACACGTGCATAGTTTATGGTATTTTGAGTATAACTTATAGAATAATGAACCAAATTGTATGATCTTCAATTCATTAGAAACTTAAGGCATAGAGGAACAATTGTTTAGAAGGAAGTGTTGTCTAAAAACTCCATATTCCTTGTCATAATGATCATACAAAGTTGACAAGTGGGTTTTGAGAAAAATAAACTGGAGTAGTTAATGAGTGTATGAATGTTGAAACATTTGCAGTACAATTGATCTTTGCATCGGTTTATTACAGAAGTATACACGGGCATATGTCATTGAACATGCATGTTATATGATACATTTATAAAAATGCATCTTCAGTTACATGAACAATGTGGTAACATGAAATTGTCTTTGATTGTATATAGAAGAGCAAGTACAGCGACCGCTTCCAAATATTGCCGGAACTTCAAGGTAATAAGAAAAAAGGGAGCAATTGTGAGTAACCTAAGATGATCTCATTTTGAATGTTTGTTTAATTTTGAAATGAGTTGATATGTGATGTTGTGTACTGATTCCAGAACATTGATTGTCCGAGGAGTTTAATATTCGGTACTGTATTGGAAGTGTTCCTTGAAAGCGAATGTGAATGACTGAACATAATGATTGAATATGTGTCATGCACTTCATTCCAAAAATGTATGAAATATAAAGTCAGTTGTGACCAGAATCACTAATGAAAAAAAGTTTAACGCTAAGACATCTGTGGTAAGAGCCTATGGCTCAATTTGTATGATAGAACCTAGTATTCACAATAGATACGAGACAGTATGATAAAGCCCAGTATCTATAACAGAAACGGGATAGTAAAAAAGGTACTCGGTCACAACAATATAATAAATAAATTTGAGTCTCATAAACATTGCATACACATATGATATGACTAAATTGTAATGTTTTGAGAACTTGTATTGTATGAAATGTGAGATGAATGTCTTGCATGATTTTAATGAAATGATAAAATGTGTGGATTTTTTAAATAGGACAATTATGTACAAAGTGTTTTATGTTATTACATGATGAAAATTGAGATGATGTAAATTATGATGACTTAAATTGTGTGTTGAATGACAAGAGTGAACTATCGAGGATAGTTACTCAACTGAGTTCGTAAAACTCAACCAAATTGTAATGTTGACATTTTTCAGGTTCAAGAGAACGACGACTTAACTCCTAAGACTGCTTAGAAGGGTTTTTGGCATAACTTTTGGATAAAAGAACATGGCTCAAAGGTCGGTCAACTGGGACTGAAGGAATAGTTTGTTTTAAATTTTTGTTTAGTTTCCTCATGTATGTAACAGAGTATGTAGACTAAGTTGTAAACACTCTAGGTTGACATTGTAAAATATGGATGATGGTTAATGCTACAGTGTACATTATAGTTTGAGAAATGAAATGAGGAAAATTTTGGTTTTCAGATAATGTGTTATTTATGGTTTTACTTACGATGCCATATGATATAGTGAAGGTGAAATGGTTAACACATCATTTCTATCAGGCATGTGCACGTGTGTCCGAAGGGTGCACGTGCATGTGTCAGACGGGAGTGGGGTGTTAAAAAACGTTGTGTCACCAATTAAAATTCCCCTATGTTGTGATACCAGAGATAAGGACATATCTCCATAGAAAGGATTAAAAGATTGGTGAATGATGGAGTGCTTAGTACTTTGGATTTTGCTGATTTTGAAACTTGTGTGGACTGTATATAGGGAAAGCAAACCAACAAATTAAAGAAAGGTGTTAGGAGAAGTTCATATATATTAAAAATCATACATACAAAAATTTGTAGTCTAGATATAGACTCGTATGGTCATAAATACTTCATCTCATTTATAGATGATTACTTACAGTATGTGTATCTCTGCTTGCTTCATAACAAGAATGAAGCACTAGATGCTTTCAAAATATTCAAAGTTGAAGTAGAGAAATAATGCGATAATCAAATTAAGATCATGAGATCTGATAGAGGTGGGGAATATTATGGTAGATTTACTGAAGGTGGACAAGTATCTGGTCCATTTGTGAGATATCTTTGAGAAAATGAGATAGTAGCCCAATACACTATGCCTGGATCTTTGGGCCAAAATGGTGTCGTAAAATGGAGAAAATGAACATTATTAGACACAGTATGGAGCATATTAAGTAGCTCCAAATTTTCTAAGCCCTTGTGGATTGAAGCTCTTAAGACTACCGTGTATATATTAAATTGAGTACTAATCAAGGCTATTCCAAAGATGTCATTTGAGTTTGCAACAAATAATCATTTAAGGATGTCCTTCTGAAATAAGAATTTATAATCTATAAGAGAAGAAATTGGACCTGAGAACCATAAGTGGGTATTTCATTGGATATGTTGAAAGGTCTAAAGGATATAGATTGTACTGTCCATCACATCACACTAAAATTGTGGAATCAAGAAATGCAAAATTTCTTAAGAATGACTTGATTAGTGGGAGAGATCAATTTCAACATATAGTTTCTGATAATGATCATATGGATACTCAACCTTCCACTTCAAACAGTAACGTGATTGTCATTGAAAACGATCCTCAAGTTCAAATAGACATTGTACAACCAACTATTGAAGTTCAACAACCTACTGTAAACATAAATGAAAATTAAGAAATTCCACAAGTTGTTGATAACCTAGTCGATCCAGTTATTCATGAATAACCTGAAAGCATTCAACAATCAGTTAAATAACAGACTCTATAGGAGGATGTTGGTGCAACATTAAAGAGAACTACTAGAATAAGAATATCAGCTATTTCTATATCTATAAGAATCTAACTACAATATAGGAGCCGAGAATGATCCTAAAACCTTTTCATAAGCCACGAGTTGCAAAGAATCAAATTTATGGTACAATCTCATAAAAGAAGAAATGAATTCTATGAAGAATAACAATGTTTAGGATCTTGTTGAGTTACCTAAAGGAGTTAAATCGATAGACTACAAATGGGTATTTAAGACAAAGAAAGACTCATTAGGCAACATTAAAAGACAAAAGGCAAGACTCATTACTAAAGGATTCACTCAAAAAGAAGGAATCGATTACACAGATACATTTTCTCTTGTGTCTAAAAAAGATTCACTTCGTATAATTTTGGCATCGGTTATTTATTTTGACATGGAATTACATCAAATGGATGTGAAAACAACTTTCTTAAATAGTGAACTATAAGAAGAGGTTTACATAAAACAACTAGAGGGATTCTCCTCTAATAATGGTGAGCATTTAGTTTACAGCTTAAAAGATATGGATTGAAACAAGAACCTTGCCAGTGGTATTTGAAATTCCATGATATTATCTCATCATTTGGTTTTGAAGAAAATATCATAGATCAAAGTATATAACAAAAGGTTAGTGAGAGTAAATTTTGTATTTTTTGTATTATATGTGGATGACATATTAATTGAAACCAATGATAGGGGTTTCTTACATGACGTGAAACAATTTCTCTTTAAGAATTTTGAAATGAAAGATATAGGTGATGCGTCTTATGTGATTAGAATTAAGATTCATCGAGATAGATTCCATAGTACTTTGGATTTGACTAAAAAAACTTATATTAAAAAGTTTTAGAGAGATTTGGGATGAAAGATTGTTCACTTACTGTAGCTCCTATTGTGAAAGGAGATATGATCAATTTGGACCAATGCCTGAAAGATGAATTTGAAAGGGAACAAATAAAAACATTTCATATGCTTCTGCAATCGAAAGTCAATGTATGCTTAGGTTTGTACAATACCTGATATTGCATTTGTTGTTGGAATGTTGGGCAGATATCAGAGTGGTACAGGATTAGATCACTGGAGAGTTGCAAAGAAAGCATTGAGATACCTTCAAGGGACCAAGGATTACATATCTATGTATAGACAAATGGACAACTTGGAGGTAATAGGGTACTTCGATTTAGATTTTGCTGGGTGTGTTGATTCTCGAAAATTGACTTCAAGTTATATCTTCATGTTTGTCCATGAAGCCATATCTTGGAGGAGTGTCAAGTAGTCTTTAACTGCTACTTCCACCATAAAAGCTAAGTTTATTTCTTGTTTTGAGGCTACATCATATGGTGTATGGCTAAAGAGTTTCCTATATAAGCTTAAAATCGTGGATTCCATTTCTAGGCCATTGAGAATATATTGTGACAATTCAGTTGTTTTTTTCTAACTAAAAACAATAAGAGTGGTAGTCAGAGTAAACAGATCGACATCAAGTTTTTATCTGTAAGGGAATGTGTTAAGGACAAGACAGTGGTCATTGAACAGGTTAGCACTAAATTGATGATAGTTGATCCTTTAACAAAAGACATGTCACTAATGAAATTCAAGGATCATGTTGTTAGAATGAGATTGAGTTCCTTTATATAGTTTTCATTGTATGGACAATGTTATTTTCGTTAAACTCTTATAATATTTTCATATCCTGATTTAATACTTATTAATTGTGGTCCAGTATTATGAATTTAGTGGGTATGAATGACCTAGTTTTGTGGTAACTCATAATGTGCTTGATGGGAGCACATTCATATAAGCTTTTCTTACAGATTTCGCTTATTTTTTCTTCTGAAAAATATACACCATTAAATTGAAAAATGAGAGCTTAGAAGAATTATAAAATGCAGATTCTTCAAGCACAAATAATAATGATTAAAGGTATTTCATCTTCTTCCATATTTAGTTTAAGTTCATATTGTTATCTTTAGAACTATTTTGCATAATTGTGATATCCATTGCATTGGTGAAAAAGTGTTACCAAAGTTAATAATATGAATTTACTTAAAGTTTTTGTAATATTGAGTTACAAAATGTAAAGAAATTGTTTTAAAACTATAACATCTAGTAATTTAAATTATTTAAATATGACGTCACATATGTTAAGTTAATGAATCAATTTTTAAGAGTTGAGAAAAATATATATTTGCTAGATTTTAAATTGTTACTAGGATTGTTATGTAACGTGATTTTATTAATAATGATAAAGAATTATTTAGATCTTTTATAGAACATTAGAATATATATATATATATATATATATATATTCTAATGTTCTATAAAAGATCTAAATAATTCTTTATCATTATTAATAAAATCACGTTACATAACAATCCTAGTAACAATTTAAAATCTAGCAAATATATATTTTTCTCAACTCTTAAAAATTGATTCATTAACTTAACATATGTGACGTCATATTTAAATAATTTAAATTACTAGATGTTATAGTTTTAAAACAATTTCTTTACATTTTGTAACTCAATATTACAAAAACTTTAAGTAAATTCATATTATTAACTTTGGTAACACTTTTTCACCAATGCAATGGATATCACAATTATGCAAAATAGTTCTAAAGATAACAATATGAACTTAAACTAAATATGGAAGAAGATGAAATACCTTTAATCATTATTATTTGTGCTTGAAGAATCTGCATTTTATAATTCTTCTAAGCTCTCATTTTTCAATTTAATGGTGTATATTTTTCAGAAGAAAAAATAAGCGAAATCTGTAAGAAAAGCTTATATGAATGTGCTCCCATCAAGCACATTATGAGTTACCACAAAACTAGGTCATTCATACCCACTAAATTCATAATACTGGACCACAATTAATAAGTATTAAATCAGGATATGAAAATATTATAAGAGTTTAACGAAAATAACATTGTCCATACAATGAAAACTATATAAAGGAACTCAATCTCATTCTAACAACATGATCCTTGAATTTCATTAGTGACATGTCTTTTGTTAAAGGATCAACTATCATCAATTTAGTGCTAACCTGTTCAATGACCACTGTCTTGTCCTTAACACATTCCCTTACAGATAAAAACTTGATGTCGATCTGTTTACTCTGACTACCACTCTTATTGTTTTTAGTTAGAAAAAAACAACTGAATTGTCACAATATATTCTCAATGGCCTAGAAATGGAATCCACGATTTTAAGCTTATATAGGAAACTCTTTAGCCATACACCATATGATGTAGCCTCAAAACAAGAAATAAACTTAGCTTTTATGGTGGAAGTAGCAGTTAAAGACTACTTGACACTCCTCCAAGATATGGCTTCATGGACAAACATGAAGATATAACTTGAAGTCAATTTTCGAGAATCAACACACCCAGCAAAATCTAAATCGAAGTACCCTATTACCTCCAAGTTGTCCATTTGTCTATACATAGATATGTAATCCTTGGTCCCTTGAAGGTATCTCAATGCTTTCTTTGCAACTCTCCAGTGATCTAATCCTGTACCACTCTGATATCTGCCCAACATTCCAACAACAAATGCAATATCAGGTATTGTACAAACCTAAGCATACATTGACTTTCGATTGCAGAAGCATATGAAATGTTTTTATTTGTTCCCTTTCAAATTCATCTTTCAGGCATTGGTCCAAATTGATCATATCTCCTTTCACAATAGGAGCTACAGTAAGTGAACAATCTTTCATCCCAAATCTCTCTAAAACTTTTTAATATAAGTTTTTTTAGTCAAATCCAAAGTACTATGGAATCTATCTCGATGAATCTTAATTCTAATCACATAAGACGCATCACCTATATCTTTCATTTCAAAATTCTTAAAGAGAAATTGTTTCACGTCATGTAAGAAACCCCTATCATTGGTTTCAATTAATATGTCATCCACATATAATACAAAAAATACAAAATTTACTCTCACTAACCTTTTGTTATATACTTTGATCTATGATATTTTCTTCAAAACCAAATGATGAGATAATATCATGGAATTTCAAATACCACTGGCAAGGTTCTTGTTTCAATCCATATCTTTTAAGCTGTAAACTAAATGCTCACCATTATTAGAGGAGAATCCCTCTAGTTGTTTTATGTAAACCTCTTCTTATAGTTCACTATTTAAGAAAGTTGTTTTCACATCCATTTGATGTAATTCCATGTCAAAATAAATAACCGATGCCAAAATTATACGAAGTGAATCTTTTTTAGACACAAGAGAAAATGTATCTGTGTAATCGATTCCTTCTTTTTGAGTGAATCCTTTAGTAATGAGTCTTGCCTTTTGTCTTTTAATGTTGCCTAATGAGTCTTTCTTTGTCTTAAATACCCATTTGTAGTCTATCGATTTAACTCCTTTAGGTAACTCAACAAGATCCTAAACATTGTTATTCTTCATAGAATTCATTTCTTCTTTTATGAGATTGTACCATAAATTTGATTCTTTGCAACTCGTGGCTTATGAAAAGGTTTTAGGATCATTCTCGGCTCCTATATTGTAGTTAGATTCTTATAGATATAGAAATAGCTGATATTCTTATTCTAGTAGTTCTCTTTAATGTTGCACCAACATCCTCCTATAGAGTCTGTTATTTAACTGATTGTTGAATGCTTTCAGGTTATTCATGAATAACTGGATCGACTAGGTTATCAACAACTTGTGGAATTTCTTAATTTTCATTTATGTTTACAGTAGGTTGTTGAACTTCAATAGTTGGTTGTACAATGTCTATTTGAACTTGAGGATCGTTTTCAATGACAATCACGTTACTGTTTGAAGTGGAAGGTTGAGTATCCATATGATCATTATCAGAAACTATATGTTGAAATTGATCTCTCCCACTAATCAAGTCATTCTTAAGAAATTTTGCATTTCTTGATTCCACAATTTTAGTGTGATGTGATGGACAGTACAATCTATATCCTTTAGACCTTTCAACATATCCAATGAAATACCCACTTATGGTTCTCAGGTCCAATTTCTTCTCTTATAGATTATAAATTCTTATTTCAGAAGGACATCCTTAAATGATTATTTGTTGCAAACTCAAATGACATCTTTGGAATAGCCTTGATTAGTACTCAATTTAATATATACACGGTAGTCTTAAGAGCTTCAATCCACAAGGGCTTAGAAAATTTGGAGCTACTTAATATGCTCCATACTGTGTCTAATAATGTTCATTTTCTCCATTTTACGACACCATTTTGGCCCAAAGATCCAGGCATAGTGTATTGGGCTACTATCTCATTTTCTCAAAGATATCTCACAAATGGACCAGATACTTGTCCACCTTCAGTAAATCTACCATAATATTCCCCACCTCTATCAGATCTCATGATCTTAATTTGATTATCGCATTATTTCTCTACTTCAACTTTGAATATTTTGAAAGCATCTAGTGCTTCATTCTTGTTATGAAGCAAGCAGAGATACACATACTGTAAGTAATCATCTATAAATGAGATGAAGTATTTATGACCATACGAGTCTATATCTAGACTACAAATTTTTGTATGTATGATTTTTAATATATATGAACTTCTCCTAACACCTTTCTTTAATTTGTTGGTTTGCTTTCCCTATATACAGTCCACACAAGTTTCAAAATCAGCAAAATCCAAAGTACTAAGCACTCCATCATTCACCAATCTTTTAATCCTTTCTATGGAGATATGTCCTTATCTCTGGTATCACAACATAGGGGAATTTTAATTGGTGACACAACGTTTTTTAACACCCCACTCCCGTCTGACACATGCACGTGCACCCTTCGGACACACGTGCACATGCCTGATAGAAATGATGTGTTAACCATTTCACCTTCACTATATCATATGGCATCGTAAGTAAAACCATAAATAACACATTATCTGAAAACCAAAATTTTCCTCATTTCATTTCTCAAACTATAATGTACACTGTAGCATTAACCATCATCCATATTTTACAATGTCAACCTAGAGTGTTTACAACTTAGTCTACATACTCTGTTACATACATGAGGAAACTAAACAAAAATTTAAAACAAACTATTCCTTCAGTCCCAGTTGACCGACCTTTGAGCCATGTTCTTTTATCCAAAAGTTATGCCAAAAACCCTTCTAAGCAGTCTTAGGAGTTAAGTCGTCGTTCTCTTGAACCTGAAAAATGTCAACATTACAATTTGGTTGAGTTTTACGAACTCAGTTGAGTAACTATCCTCGATAGTTCACTCTTGTCATTCAACACACAATTTAAGTCATCATAATTTACATCATCTCAATTTTCATCATGTAATAACATAAAACACTTTGTACATAATTGTCCTATTTAAAAAATCCACACATTTTATCATTTCATTAAAATCATGCAAGACATTCATCTCACATTTCATACAATACAAGTTCTCAAAACATTACAATTTAGTCATATCATATGTGTATGCAATGTTTATGAGACTCAAATTTATTTATTATATTGTTGTGACCGAGTACCTTTTTTACTATCCCGTTTCTGTTATAGATACTGGGCTTTATCATACTGTCTCGTATCTATTGTGAATACTAGGTTCTATCATACAAATTGAGCCATAGGCTCTTACCACAGATGTCTTAGCGTTAAACTTTTTTTCATTAGTGATTCTGGTCACAACTGACTTTATATTTCATACATTTTTGGAATGAAGTGCATGACACATATTCAATCATTATGTTCAGTCATTCACATTCGCTTTCAAGGAACACTTCCAATACAGTACCGAATATTAAACTCCTCGGACAATCAATGTTCTGGAATCAGTACACAACATCACATATCAACTCATTTCAAAATTAAACAAACATTCAAAATGAGATCATCTTAGGTTACTCACAATTGCTCCCTTTTTTCTTATTACCTTGAAGTTCCGGCAATATTTGGAAGCGGTCGCTGTACTTGCTCTTCTATATACAATCAAAGACAATTTCATGTTACCACATTGTTCATGTAACTGAAGATGCATTTTTATAAATGTATCATATAACATGCATGTTCAATGACATATGCCCGTGTATACTTCTGTAATAAACCGATGCAAAGATCAATTGTACTGCAAATGTTTCAACATTCATACACTCATTAACTACTCCAGTTTATTTTTCTCAAAACCCACTTGTCAACTTTGTATGATCATTATGACAAGGAATATGGAGTTTTTAGACAACACTTCCTTCTAAACAATTGTTCCTCTATGCCTTAAGTTTCTAATGAATTGAAGATCATACAATTTGGTTCATTATTCTATAAGTTATACTCAAAATACCATAAACTATGCACGTGTGAAATTTTGGCTAGTGCCTGATTGAAGAATTAGTGCACTCCAACTTGTAAAACTCATATCTCTCAAGTCAGATATCCAAAAATTACAATATTTATATCAATAGAAAGTTAAGAGAACAATCTACAACTTTTATGAAGACAACATGGTCTGATTCTGTCTCAATCAATACATTTTATTTGAGCAAATTAGGACACAATTTCTGTCAAAGGTAGTGCTGCAACCTATGCCAGAACTCAACTTCAAGCTAAATTTCAAGACCCTTAAAGACAGAATTAAAATTCGATTCCTTCATGACACTTGTAGCCATATGTCTCTAGTTTAATTTAAATCAAACATCATACCCTTTAGAATTCTAAAAATAAATATATGTTCAAATTACAGATGCATGTTCGGTAATCATTCTCTTGCATTCCCATATGCAAATCCAAAAATTCCTGCATCTTCCTCTATGTTTTTTTTTCTTTCCATAGTTGTAACTCTCATATGTTACAACCAAACATCTTATGCTTAGTTCATCTTTCCTAAATAATTCCTCATCATATCCCCTAACTATCATCACACATGTTTCATTCAACAAATCAAAAAGAACAATAACATATTACTTACTTGTTTGGACTCCAAAACCTCTTCCTAACCCTAGCTCCAAGCATACATGATTATCATCTTTTCATGGTAGATTTGGTTATGCTTTCAATTAAAAAGATGGAGAAGAAAACAAGATGGAAGTAGCAAGAAGAAGGGGTGAGAGTTTCGTGAGATAGAGAAGAAGAAAATGTAGAAGAGAGTAATAAAAGTGAATGACAAATGAAGATTGTCTTGCAAGATGAAAATATCGTGAGTTTAAAGGCTTGGTAAGTGTCATGACACATGCCACTTAAATATAATTGCTAATTAGATATTTACTACATATCTCTTAATAATCAGTCCATTTGTTACTCCATTTCTTAACCAATTATTTCCCAATTTCAATGTTACTTGTCAATCAATTCTAATGCCACTTGTCAATTATTTTTACTGCCATTTGATATTTATTTCTACTATCATTTATCAATTGTCTTGTCACTTGGCATTTTTCCTAATTAAAAAATATCCAAAATTTCAGAAAATTTCCTAAAATTCTCCAAAAATTCTAAATCAAGACATATACACACTAATTAAATTTTCAATACATAAAACCCACAATGCAGATCAAAACTCACTTTTATAGATCCATTATACCGGACAATATCAATGAATGCATGTACAATCATTAATATTCACATGTGGGTGTATGCTATATTATGCATGAGCATAAAATGCACTTTCTAACTTCTCATTAATCTTTGTTATTTACTATTCAACATGGGTAACAAGATGTTACAGTTTTATTCTAGTATGAACATGTGTTGCATTGTAACAGATATTATCTTGTAAATTAAAACAGAAAAGAAAATCAAATAATGTACCATTCCCAACAATGATTTGTCTTAAAAATGAAAGAAATATCCAAATGGTACAATTTTTGAATTGAAATCAATTTCCTAAAGAAATTGGGAATATAAAATGTCTTTTCTAATTTTAAAATAAAACCACTACATAAAATTAAATTGCAATCCCTAATAGCTTCCATATGTGCACGTATCTTGTTTCCGGATAAGATATACTACTCACTTCCCACTGACATCTTTGGGTTTTGCAAATCTTAAAACCCATCTGTAATATGATTGTACAATCAGAACCAATCTCCCATGTGTTATGACAAACTTCAGCCATATTAGATTCAAAACAAACAAGTAAGGTAAAATTTTCTTTCTTTTCAAGTCATTCCTTATGTTTGACACAATTCTTCTTCATGTGTTCTTGTTTCTTGCAAAAGAAGCATTTTGATTCCTTCTTAATGTTAGTTTGGATAGGTATTTGACATTTTCACCTTATGTTGACTTGATTTTTCTTCTTTCCTTGAACAACCAGATGTGCACTCTACAAACTCTCTCTCTGTTCCATTAACAACCTCCCTTCCTCTTGGACACTTATGATTATTAATTAATTTATTGACCACTTATCATTATGTGTATCATAAGAGATTATAAAGGATTCGGATAGTGGTGGAAGAGTGTTCAAAATGTAATGTACGAGGAAAGAATCAGACATCTCAATCTCTAATTTCTTTAACTAAGCCACAATGTCCCTTATCTTCATGATGTGCTCACGCACACCTCGGACATCGGTGAACCTTATAGATGAAAACTTCATAATTAGGATGCTTGTAAGTGCTTTGTTTGAAGTTTCAAATTGCTCATCAACAACTTTCAGTTGAGTACAGACATTGTCATGTTATTCTACAGAACCAAAAATGCTAGCAGATATTTTGGTTTTCATGAACATAACACTTAAGAGATTAGATCGCTCCTAACATTCATAAAGAACATTTTCAACTGTAGTGCAAGCCTCTGTTACCTTAAGTGGTTCGTCCTTCCGGATAACATAATCAATGTCCATTTATCCTAAATGAAAAAGAATTCTCTCCTTCCATATCTTATAGTTTTAACCCCTCTATTCAAGAATTTCATAACTTGTATCAAAGAAATTAACAGTTTGAATAACTTCATAATTTAAACATACATGCTACTTATCAATAAATTGAGGCTAAAAAATTATGTACATATATTACCAATGTAAAACATATCTTAAAATATATAAATCAAATGACATAAAAATTACCTGTAGGTTAAATTTTTAATTCAAACAGTTTTATGCTAAACTTTATGATAAAACTGTCAAATTATATATACACCAATTTCTAATACACGTGAGAAAATTAGAAAATTAATTTGTTATTTCATCATAAATAATTGTTCAAATATAATAAAAATTCCTGTGAGATAAAATTTATTATACTAAAATAATTAACTACAATTAAATGTCTCAAAACTTTATATGATTGATTACATAAATATATAATTTTATATACTTAGGGTTGCTATGGCTAAACCTTTAATAATTAATCATTAAAACAGTTTATCCAAAATTCTATTCACAATGCAAATTATAAAAATAATAGTCATGTGATAATCTGCTAAATGTTTAACATTTATACAAATATAATATCAATGCAAAAAATATGTAGACATAATCCTCAGTTTAGATGACAAGGGTTCGACCCAGTTCGTGGCCTGTCGGATACTAAACAAAAACAGACTAGAAAATATCAAAATTTTGATTTTTTTAATATAGAAACACTTCCAAAATACTTAATAGAAAATTTCCACCTTTAATTGAAATAAAAAGCCCAAAAATAACTCTAAATTGAAAGTTTTCGAAAATGGAAAATTTTCAAGAATTTGAAATTCTCTAAAAACTCCAACAAGACATAGGTTAACAAGCTCTGATAGTAAGTGTTAGCCAATTCTAGCATATATATTCAACAATAATATATATTAGAATAACGTATAAACTAAATATGGAAGAAAACGAAATACGTTTAGCCATTGTTGTTTGTGTTTGAAGAGTTTGCATTTTGGAATTCGTCTAAGTTATCAATTTCCAATTTGAAGGTTTATGTTTTTCAAAAGAGAAAAGAAGCTTAAGGACTCCAAAATTTGCAAGAAAAGCATATATGAATTTGCTCCCATCAAGCACATTATGAGTTGCCACAAAATTAGGACATTCATACCTTCTAAATTCATAATGTTGGACCATAATTAATGGGTATTAAACTAGAATATGAGCGTTTCTAACATTGGGATACAAACGTTTCTCACAATCATAACTTTAACTAAATTTAACATACGTGTTAACATATATAGCGTCACATTTAGGCAATTTAAAACTACTAGACGTTATATTTTAAAAAGAATTCTTTAGATATTAGTAAAAGTTGTAATTTGTAATTTAAAATTTCGCAGAACATCTAAATAAGTTCATATAGTATCTTTGTTACTACTTTCGTACTCTATTCTAAGTGTAACGAGTATTGATTTAATAATATTAGGTTATAAAATGGACCGTTGGCGAGACGTGTTAGAGTCGAAAGGTTTTAAAATGAGCAGGTCTAAGACGGAGTATGTAGCATGCAACTTCTCTAGGGACCAGTTGG
>JANQBM010000222.1:4901487-4921648 GCA_025594535.1 Erythroxylum domingense
TATATATATATATATATATATATATATATATATTCTTATGTTATATAAAAGATCTAAATAATTCTTTATATATATATATATATCATATCCTAATGTTCTATATGTGTGTCTGTGTGTGTGTGTGTTACAAAACATAATTCTTGTTTGGCAATCGATAATAAAGAAATGGGTATAAAAATACAGTTTTTATTCTTTAACTTTTACTTGTTTAGTTACTAACAATTAACAAAATAGGGCATAAAAAAATTAGATGAATTTTAATTTTTTTTAAGACTTTTATTAAAGTGTGGGTCAGCTAGAATAAGATATCTATAATAACTAATAAAAGATAAGCAATAATGAGATATTATTATAATATTATTAAGAAATTATTAAATATTGACCAACTAAATATACCCAAATTTTCGCCTAAACAGGGTATGGGGAGGGTAAGATGTACGCAGTCAATTAATTTTTTATATTTGTTTTTTAATAATTATCTTGTTTTATTTTATTGATACTATATTAAGTAAAGCATTTTTTTTCAGTTTTTTAATTTTTTCCCTATCATAATTTTTTCCCATAATGTAACAATTTTATAAATTATTAATAATTACTTATAAAATATTAAAATTAATCATATAATAACAAAATTTGACTAAACAAAAATTTCATTAATATTCTTAATATTTAATACCAAATATGAACATAATTATTAGTAAATAAACATAATTAATAATTTCATTTTTATTATAATTTGTGATTTCTATTCTTATTTTTCTTTTTTTAATTCTTATTAGGGGAAGATGAATTGAGAGTTGGCGTGGGCTATTAATATTGCCTATTGGGATGGGCCTTGTGCATTAAATTACAATACGATGATTCTCCTTTCCGTCATCGGACGGTCTAGATCTGTTGTTCCAGTTTTAAGCGTGGATCTTACGCCACTATGATCTCTTTATTTGTTAATGTTTTCGAATAATGATTTATTTTTAATCGATTTTTTCGACAAAAAAAAAAAGGAATGAATTATTCACTTCCATTTTAGTTATAGACTTCCCGTGTTAGAAACACTTGCTTCGGTTGAATACAGTTTGAGTTGAAATTGGGTATTGGAGAGAGTTAAGAAAGGCGGAGGTTAAGAATGTCCGGAGGCATCGCACGTGGTCGTCTGGCAGAGGAGCGAAAGGCTTGGCGCAAGAACCATCCCCATGTCTGTAATATATTGCTCTCCCAAGTCCCATCACGTTTACTTGAATAAACTGGCTGTGGATTTAATTTGTTTTCTTTTAACATGTTTTAGGTTCCTATTTTTTAATTGCTTGTTTTTCATTTTTTTTTTTGTGATTTTGCAATGTTTTTCTTTTTGTGTTTTGGCCTGGGAAGTTTGGAGTTGAGAGTTATTTTTATTTTCGTTTCGAAATTCTAGGGTTTTGTGGCCAAGCCAGAGACTTCACCAGATGGAGCAGTGAATTTGATGGTGTGGCATTGCACTATTCCTGGAAAAGCTGGTGTAAGTATTTTTCTATATTTATTTGGTTACTTATAGTTTAATATTCGTCTTGCTAAGGATAAATTGAATGGTTCTGATGTTCTGGGTATGGGTTGATTGTGTTTAGTTGGAGTGCTTGCTGTTGCTTGTTCAAGTAGTATCTTCGTGATCTATTCGCATAATTAAGGCTGGAAAGATAAACTCCGTGGGGGGTTTTCATCAGCCTGTTGACTGGTGCCCCACAGTAGGCTATAGGTTATGATTGCTTGTACCTGGATCTGTTTGAAATTGATGATGATAAGCTAAGAGAAACAGGATGTAAAATGGTCAAGTTTTGTTTTGTGATGATCATTTGGTTCATTATTGTCTTGGTTGCTTGCTTTTCAGATCTAAACAGACGTGAATTCTACCTTTCAGTTTCTTCGTACATTTCTGCTGATTGGTATAGTATGAAACGTATTGACAGAGGGAACTTGTGTCGTGGCTGTGTTCACATGCTTGTAACCTTCCAATTTGTTCTTGAAAATGTCAGGAGCACATGTCTTATTGATGCTTTTGATAATATTTTATATAATGCTTGTATTAAGTAATCCTTTGTGTACTGACGGGAGACACGGTAAAAGCCCAGTAAAGAAAACCTTCCCATTTTCCATTCCAAGGAAATAAGCACAAACCAACCTATATATAGGAAATTTCTTGCTCGCTTTCTCTAATCTGTCAGCATATGAACTTGGTTCCTTCCTGCTTTCCTGATTTCTACTGCCCCACCGATTATTCGTTCTTTGTGACTATGATCTTTATTCTTGTTTATTCTCTTAATGTCCTTTGAAGGGTTTCTTCTCATGATTGGACTAGTGATTAAGACTGTAAATGGGAAGGTGTAAGTCTATTTTGTACCGTATTTTGTGTGGGAGGCAGTTGCAATCTTCATAATGATTATTTGGCTTTGAAGATGGTGGTCATGTGGACATAGCAGAATGCATGTGTAATTCAAATGTTGATCCCTGACTCTGGTCTTTATTTTCCTTGTTATTCTGGGATATGTAACATTTGTTTGAAATTTGAGGGGATACTTGCTTGCTCTTACCTTCTTTGGATGTTACATGTACTCATTGCATTAATATTCCCTCCATTATGCCTGTTAGAATTTTCTCATATTATCATTTCATTCATTGTTCTACAATGTTGTAGACGGACTGGGAGGGTGGTTACTTTCCGCTCACACTTCATTTTAGTGAAGATTATCCTAGCAAGCCACCGAAGTGTAAATTTCCTCAGGGATTTTTTCATCCAAATGTCTACCCATCTGGGACTGTTTGTCTTTCTATACTTAACGAGGACAGTGTAAGTATCATATGTTCCTTTGATGATTAATTATAGTTTCTGTTTTGGCTACAGTTGTATTGAGTGTATTGGTTATGTAGGGGTGGAGGCCAGCCATCACAGTGAAACAAATTTTGGTGGGAATACAGGATTTACTGGACCAGCCAAATCCTGCTGACCCTGCACAAACTGAAGGCTATCATCTCTTTATACAGGTATGGTGTGTTTGATGAAATTTGTTTGCATGACTCTTTTGACACTATGTTCATTTTCTCCGAGACCAACCTCTTTGTTTTAGGTGAAATTTGGTTTAGGCTTTCCATTTGCCTGTCCATCCGAAACCTTCATGGCCCACTTATCTATGATTTTTTATTATTGCGTGAGTTATTCAGTATGGAAGGGGCTGATCCGTAATTAAATTGATTAAGACATATTTCTAAAGTGCTATGTAACAATATCACTTCATGTTTGTGTGAGGGAAAAGTGATGATAAAGGAAGTTATGTGATGTCTACCCATAGGTTTTGGCTTTTCACCATTAGAACTTCTTGGCTTTGTATCTGTCAGCATCGTAAGGAAGTTAGTGGTAACTTAAATAGGATTGTTCACCTTGTTATTCTCATAATGTCCTACATGTTGGTTGTTATGATTTGGTGCAGGATGCGACAGAATATAAGAAAAGAGTGCGACAGCAAGCTAAGCAATATCCTCCTCTTGTTTAGCGCGAAACCTGATGCATCTAGGAACTACTGGTTCTGGGTAACTGTGAATGTCTGCAATTGTGTATCTTAGAATTGCGTTTGTGATGGAATTGTTCAGCACTTGATATTATTTAATGGCTGGTATGAATGATGATGTGGTTGAACTGGCATTTTGTCTCTTTATAGAGTTTTAAGTAATCTTTAATCTTAAGAAACAGATACCAGTCAGTCAAAGCAACAGATTGTTATTATCAGTGAAATGTTTAACACTTATTTTGAACATTGCAATTTCTGTGATGTGATTACGCATCTGATCCATGATGAGAACTCAAATTTTGGATTTAACTGCAGCATTAATAGTCCCATGCCCTTGCTTATGTAAATCTCAGGACGATCGACCATCTTCTGCAGTTGAGAAGCCTCTGCGTGCACTCTAGTCCGTTGTGTAAAACCGTATCCTCTATGACCTTAGAGAGTAGCATATCCATGAAATTCTCACGAGTTTTAAAACAAACCGGACAAGATGGTGTGATCATTTTGATATTTGCTCGTGCCATTGGACAGGGGTAAAAAGCTGGATCTGAATAACTCGGACATTGCTCGTACCTTCACCACCAATCAGAAGGGTTAAAAGTTCTGAAGATTCTTCAGCTAGTCTTCGGGACTCGAGGTCATAGTTCAATTCTTCATCTTCGTGATTTCAAGTTGCAGAAGTAACAATACAATTAATTACTGTAGGGTAAAGTAATTACAAATATTCTAAACTACAAGCAAAATATTAATTATCTTCTAATATTACGATTTATGAAAGTGCGTGTTTTTATTCACAATAATTAAACTTTTATTGAAACATAATGAAAGGATTTACGCCAGCACAAAGTCAAGGTGTATCTATTTAAAAATTATTTAGAAGTAAATATTTAAAATTTTCAGTAAAATTTTGAAAAATGTTTTTACTATTTTTGAAATCTTTGAAAATATAAAAAATAGAAATTACAATAGATTTCTAAATATTGTGAAATCTATTTAAATAATGTTAAATTCTTTCGTTGCAATAAAATACATAAATGTATATTTATAGAAAATAATAAACTGGGCCCAGAAGCAGAAAACACCAGGCCCAAGTCTAATTAAAATTCGCAACCTCAAAACACCTGTCAGCTTTCTGCGCCTCTCATCTAATGGACGACAACTTCGCCGCCTACTACCCTCCTCCGCCGCCGCCACCTCCTCCGCCGCCTCCGCCACCGCTACCACAGGAGTGTTTCTCTACTTACTACCAACCTCCTCCGCCAGGTCACCGCTCCTATTTCCCTCAACAACAGCAGCCACCTTTCTCGGTCTATGCGCCCCCTATTGTGGTTAACGGCGGTTACGATCAAGTGCGTACGCTTTTTGTTGCGGGTCTACCCGAGGACGTGAAGCCTCGCGAAATTTACAATCTCTTCCGGGAGTTTTCTGGTTATGAGTCTTCTCATCTGCGTAACGCCACCCAAACTTCTCAGGTGCTCTCCTCTTTTGAGTTTGTTTCCACAATATTTTGGATTACTTCAGTGCTCCTAACACGGAAGTTATGATGGTGGCAGCCTTTTGCTTTTGCTACATTTGTGGATCAACCGTCTGCAGTTGCAGCAATGCATGCTCTGAATGTAAGATCATTTTGTTTTGTCTCTTTAATGATTTGATCGATCTTGTTTGGTTGTTTTCGATGATACGAACATGCTCGGCTTTAGCTGGTTCCTTGTGCACGTTGTCGCTATGCACTTAGATATTATCAATTCTTCTGGTATAAGTTGTACTCGTAATTTACTTGGGAAAGGAAAGATTTTGCAAATTGTTTCAAATAGAGGCTACTTGAATGCATCCCAGTGTCCTACAAGTCATTTAGAAGTGTTGAATTATTATTTTGTTTAGGATTTGCTAGGCTATGTATAAGTAGATTGTATTGGAGAAGTTCCGTGGGACAACGTTCTTGATGGCATTATGAAATAAAATTAACTCTTATCTCTTAATATTGTTTGTAGGGAATGGTTTTTGACCTTGAGAAGGGATCAACCTTGTACATTGATCTTGCAAAATCTAATTCAAGAACCAAGCGTACAAGAACAGGTCTTTTACCTGATGTTTATCATGTCTTTAGAGTGCTTTCTTGTTTGCAATCCTATTCTGAAATTTTGAGTGTTTGAAAATTCTCGTGTTGATTTTCTGAATCAGGTGACGAATGGTCTGGCTCAGAGAAGAAAGCTAAAGTATCTACACCATATTCAATGGAAACTCTTGATTCAGGTAATAAAATTGGTCAAATCTCAAAGTTGATATGAAGTATGTCCTGTGGAAGCTCCTTGTTTGGACATCTTTCTTTATTTTTATTTCAATGGAAACTCATCTTTCTTTGTCCAATCTTACTGGTTCTGTGATACTTGCGCATTAATTAAAAGACATCAATTATTTTCTTACATGGAGGACACGGTCTTTTAGAAGCTCACTTTGCACATGTTTTGCACGCTTCGGCACTAGCAGGTTTTGGCAGCATTCACTTGCCTGGAATGGCTAATTCCGCTCATGACACAATTGGTTATCCACCTGCACAAAGGTCATCTGCACTACTTGAGCACATTTTTGTTACTAGAAAGTGACTGCCTTTAGCTCTCAATTCACACATCTTTTGACTTGAAGTGAATACTTATGGCTAAGAGGTCTGGGGCTTAGTAAAAGCAATTACTTGCACGCCCTGTTTCTGAAGTTAGAGTAAAAGAATTAAGTTTTAAACTTTTATTCAATTAAGATTCTGAGTCCTTCTAATTGCAATTCCTTTTTCAAAATTTCAGTCGTTGCAACTTCGGCAGAGCCTCAAATGAGTCAACATCTACACAATCAGTAAGTCTGCATTTCATTGGTTTTGCTTATCAACTCAACTAGTGTCCAAGTCACCTTTGCTTCTTCTTGTCTAATGGACAACTTTCTCCATCACTAATTATCTTACTGGCGATACTAATGGACTTTGATCACTCTTAACTAAAGAATACCTATTCATTTTGTTAATACTTATAAGACAAATACCTCAATTCAGAAATTCTATATTCAACATAATGTAATTGCATGTGATGTGAAACATAATGTGGAACTGGAATAGTAAATAACTTATATGCTAAAATTGTTCTATTTCTTACATAAAGCAGAGGGCTCAGGGGCTCTATGGCTTTTAACACAGTTGCTTTGCTTTTGCAAGCACTTGGAGTATGAAAGGAGAATTGTTATCAAGAACAATTTCAACATCATATATCAGCAGAACTTATCATACCTTGTTTCTTTTAAATGATCTTGTCTTCATTTTTTTCATATTGGCAAGTTTGATTACGGAGACGTGGAGTATTTCTGATCTTATTCCCAATTAGGAGATATTTTATGATTTTGACCATGTTTTATCATATGGAGGTATCCATAATCCATTTACCTCATGATCAATTGGATTCATGGGAACAAGTGCATGATTTGTATGTGAACATCTGTCCTTTAGTTCTGATAAATCAATAAATATTATTTATGTGCAGAATAATTCTTCAGCACCTCCTTGTCCAACACTTTTTATAGCAAATTTGGGGCTAAGTTGTACAGAGCAAGAGTTAAATCAAGTATTTTCAAGGTAAGAACTTTGAATTAGTAATGTTAAATTTTTTAGGATTTTGATTTTCTTGTTGACATTTTTTCTGTCAGATGCCGTGGATTCTTGAAATTGAAGATACAGAGCACATATGGTGCCCCAGTTGCATTTGTAGATTTTCAGGTACTTGACTTGATATGCTGCAATGCCCCTTTTATTTCTTCATTTTTCCTACCTTAGAGGGTGGAGAGGAAATAGGTTTTCTAAATTCAGTTGATTTTGGAGTTATGATTGGTTGAATGGATGGTGGTGAACTGACTCCCTTCGGAAGTGAATGCAATACCCAAGTGTTTTCTACATCTTAAAGTTCGATGAATGGAGAAAATGTGTATTTGGCCTTTAGCATGGGATTTTGCTGTTTTTCATTGTTGTTGTGGTGTTTTCTTTCCTTGTGCCAATGGTGCTAGTGCATTGCCCGAATGCTACTTTGTATTTTGGCTTGAGTGTACTAGCATGCACCAGGCTGACGGATTGGTCTGATGAGATTACATTAAACTTTATGCTTTATGTAAAAAGTAGTGCTAGTGCATTGCCCGAATGCTACTTTGTATTTTGGGTTGAGTGTACTAGCATGCACCAGGCTGACGGATTGGTCTGATGAGATTACATTAAACTTTATGTTTTATGTAAAAAGTAACGGTTGGGGGTTGTAGAAGGACTCGTAAACCAAATTCTGTTGGAGAAAAACATTGAGAACGTGAAAAGCAGGAAACAGGCCTAATGGTGCTAGTCATGTAAGGGAAACGATACGAAATGATAAGGAACATTGTTTAGGAATACCGTCATTAAATTTAACCCATCTCTATAGTTCATAATGATGGGATGATGTGCACATTCTTTCTGTCAATTAATTTACTTTGACAAAAGTGGGACAATGTGTTCAGGATACTGCCTGTTCGACTGAGGCACTAAATCATCTGCAGGGCATGCTTCTCTACTCCTCGCCACTTGGTGGTGGCATGCGATTGGAGTATCCTTCCGAAAAATTTTCTAATGCATCATTTATTTACCCTCCTGTTACTACTTTGTTTATTACTTAATGGGAAATATTAGGTATGCAAAGTCACGAATGGGAATGCGGCGGAAGCAAAAGTAATGGGACAAAGCTGGAAGTATGTTTTGCATTTGCTTGTATGGTTGGGTTCACACATGAATGTATTTATTAGTTCCCAGATGTATTCAACTGTAATTGGAACTAGTTGCAACATCATACACATTCAAAGAGCAACGTCCTAGCATTTTCCGACGATTCAATTTAAGGTGTTTCTGTCTTGTTTGTTTCCTTATTGACTTGTTTGTTCTAGAACGACGAAGATGTTGGATTTTGTACGAGCCTCCTACCAACTACCAGGACAAGATGTTCCTGGTTGTTACGACCATTATTATATTCAACTCTTTGCAGGAATTGGCAAAAGGAGATTGTTTCGATCACCAACCAATGTCAGCTCAATCGAACAGTTTTTCAAGCATTCAAATGGTTTGACTGCTTTTTCAAGCGTAATATTCCCACAAGACAATTCTCGATCCAACTTGTTTCTTGACTCGTTCTGTGAGTTACTCCCCGTACAAGATTAGTTTATCGCAAATGTAACATAGTGATTACTGCTAGTTCGTTACCTTTTTTCGAAAAGAATGAGCAGAGATACAATTAGACAGATTCTTTAAGCGTGTTTCTGAATGTTTGTTGAAGGTGAAAAGAAGATGGATAATTAGCTTCTCAAGGGGCGATCAACTTGTAATAGTAAATGTTCTCCTGCTAATAACTAAACGGTCAAAACTGTGCAAACCTTTGCACTTGATATCGTAATACAGATTAAGACCACTAACCAACAATATTTATAAGCGGCAATTGTTATGGGGAGTCTTGGCAATCATCACCTATATTTTGACTTCTAGCTTCATTAATTGGACGGCAAGAGACTTTACAGCTCTGTCATGTACCAAAGATAATTCCAAAAATCTATATTCTGCAAGAAATTTCTCAGGGAACATACGCAACCCCCATTGACTTCTTCTCCTCACACACCACACGACCTGATTCATTTAATTAGATGGTGAAATCTGCCATTAAGGTCGATTAGCGACATGACACTCTTCAAATATGACTCTTGACTGCTAACTGCTAAAATGTCAAAATCTTGACCTTGTTTCAGTAGTTTAACAGTGTCTAAATTTCCTCAAGTAGCTATGCGCTATAAGCATATAATCATGGAATTTAATCGTTTTTCTCACAGAATGAGCTTGAAATGGCTAATATTCTCCATCCCAAAATAAGTCATACCTTGGAAAATCCTGTTTTGAAAAGTCTAAGCGTCTAATTTTATCTATCTTGTTCATAATTGAGCGGTTTCTTAGTAATTAGCGAACTTCACAAAGTTGGCCCTCTGTATTTGAGAATTAAAAAGTCTGGCTCAAGGACCTTTCATTTTTTTAAAATATAAAAATCGGATTAATGATAAAGCATGGCCTAGGCCAATCAAGCTATAGTCAACACTCTTGACTAACACAAGGGCCACACAATGACACAATACGTAAATGCTTCATTGATGACACGTCTGGCTCAGGGACTGCTATTAGAGGCGGAGTCTCGAATGATACAGTTTTTGCATTTATGAGTGTCGGCTAACATAATGATTTTAATACCGAGAAAATGGCTTAATTTGGGATAAATAAATTATTACATATTAAGACTATAATGAGATAAGCCTTGAAAGTGAACATCAAATTTAGAATGTCATCTCCCAATTGGGTGTAATTATCATATGTTGAATTATATTTTTGAACATATAGGATTAATTTGTTTCTAGTTCTTGATATCAAAAGATAGTTCTTTGTCATTTAAGTCACTTTAAAAAGTTCTCTTAATATTTAAAAATTTTGTAAAATTTGTTATAAATTTTAATTATATAAAAATTTTATTTATCTTACAATTTCACTAAAATAACAATAATATGAATATTACATATGGATTAATCAAAACGATGACGGAACTGAATTTTCAAATCCAACTCAAATTAATTAAACTTATCCCAAAATAACAATTTATTATAACTATCTTGACTTATCAGTTTGAGTTAAGTTTAATTAGTATGAATCAAGTTTAAAAATCAAATTGAGCTATCATAATTGAAGTATTTGATTGATTCATGTACAATATAAATGTAACCCCAAACTTTGTATTTATGTTGGACTCTTACTAAATGTTGTTGTTGATATATATATATATATATATATGTGAGATATTCTATCATTATTTTTTAGGAAAGTTTTAAAAATATTTTTAAGAAATAAAAATCATAAAGATTTCTTTTCACGAAGTTAGATATTAAAAGACTTTTAAATTACTTAAATTATATAAGAACCTTTTTTTCTTTTTTTCTCTTTTTTACATACCCAAAAGAATTTGTGACGATAGTTACAGTCCATTTTGCGTTCCTTTTATTGTTACTAATTTCCTAATAAGAGAATTAAATTTTTGTTTATTTCCAATAAAATAAAATAAAACTAATATTGCTGGACATTTTAATTAATTTATTTGCTTTTCTCAATTTGACTTTTTGTTATTTGCTGTATTCATCAATTTCTTAATACTCTAAGCTTGCATGCACATACCATAACCATAAGCCCTTTTTGCTATGCATTGTCCTAAACTATGACCAGCTGGTGTAATTAAACAAAACCCTAACTCTATCGTAAGGTTTAATTTAGTGCTGATGTCTCCTTTTCATAAGGGATGCACATTAATTTGGTATGCCAACTTGTTTACAGCTAAACATGCCCATTGAAACATAAATAATCTTCAACTCAAGCGTTCAAATATATTAATTAAAACATGCAACAATGAAGTCATACTTTACGTAGCATTTTTATTTAACATAATGTCAAAATAAACGAAAATGGCATTCTCGGCGTGGTAATCTAATGGAGACAAAAGCATACGGTCTAAGAGGAAAATGGTAAACAAAGCCTGTCCCTCCACCGATTTCGATAAGTATGTCTTTACAATTTTAAACTAAGCTAATAGCTTGGAAGCTCGTGTGAATTAATGATGTTAGGTCACTAACATGTAACATGTAATGATACCTTAGTTACGTATTTTAAATCGAACATAAAAGGGCAATAAACGAAGAAATGGGAAAAATGTTTAATTTCGGTTTCATAACTTTAAACGAGTTTTTCGAAGCTGAAACGACCACGAATTTACCATCATCTTCACGGAACTGCTCACCGGGATGCGGTTAATGTCTTTCTACAGTTTTCTTAAAAAGTAAGCTCTCGTAACAGATCAGATAATCCTTATTCTTACGAATGGATCGTACATGAAAGGGTAATAAACGAAAAAATGCAGAAAATACCTAATTTCAGTTTTATAACTTCAAACGAATTTTTCGAAGCTGAAACAAGCACGAATCTACTGCCCTCTTCATGGGAAATGCTCACTGGGACGCGATCAACATCTTTCTACAGTTTTCTTAAAGCGTAAGCTCTCTTAACGAATCAGAGAATCCTTATGCTTACGAATGATGTGAGCAACTTCAAAAGACCTTAACATTTATATATAGCTTCCAAATTGGGTTTTCCCATCACAGGCCCGATATGAGTCCGGTCTACACTGATCGAGATTCATTTTTCACCTAGACTTTGACCCATTGATTTGGATCATTTATTGGGTCACTTTATTATCTTTATCTGTATCAAATTATATAACTTAATCGATAAGTTATTGAAAAATCGAAAATTGCAATTAAATATTGTCTAACTTTAAGGGAAAAGTAAAAATTATCCAACATTCTCCTCCTTGGATAATACTTAATTGCAATATTGACTCAAGTTTAAAAAAGTTTAAAAAACTCGGTTAAGTCACGATACTGTATTAGACGACTAAGTTTAAAAACAAAACATTTGATCCAAAGATAACGAAAATCCATCATTTTGTCCTACTAGGCTTTCGATACCGAAAGTATCAAATGCATGTGTCATGTGTGACACAAATCCAATACAATCACATATACCTAATACCTCACTAACATGAATGGGAAAATGGAGTGTGGCAAACTAGGATGATACCTTTATGATCTAAATTATATCATCTTCGTTTGTAGGTCTCGATTTCTCCAACTTTATGCTAAACAGCATATGTTAAACTACATTGGAGAAATCTTGTTTTCTCTCACCGAATGCTAAATATCATTAGAGTAAACTTGTTTCCTCTCACCAAATGTTAAATAGCATTAGAGAAAACCTTTATGTTCTCTTACTGAATGATAAACTACGTTAGAAAATCTTTATGAGATTAAAAACTTATATCCTCTTATGTCATGTCAAACTTTATGAATATCCGTATAAAACTGTACGTGTCTAAATGACATAGGCTTAAGGTCAATCTGCATATATGCCTTTTAAATGCTTAAGATTGACACAAATCTTAAGACTTTCATACATATTATGACAATGTATGATAACACGTATTATTGAGGATAAATAATGATCCTCTTTATTAATGAATCATCATACCGTCATAATACATCAAAACGTACAAATGTACATAGAGCAAATATAATGATCCTCTAACTAACAGTGTCTAAGGACTTCAAAACACCCATACTGTATACTTGTCTTTCAAACACAAGTGGGTGAAGTCCTTTAGTTAAAGAATCAATTTACAGTTCCTCAATCCTTAAATGCTCCTAACCTTAATGTCACCTTTTCATATCAACTCCTTTATAGTCAAATATTTGACTTTGAAATGCTAAGACCCTGTGATATTCAATGTTGTTATTGAACAACACAGTAGCAAGATTATCACAGTACAACCAAATGAGTTTAACCACTGAATCAACCACAAACAACTTAGAAATTAAGTTTCTGAGTCAAACCGTCTATGAAACAACCCCATAGCATGCACTCTGCATGCATAATCAAGGAAGTTACCCATGTCTACATGACACACTTTCACGACATTGTACCATCTGCAAACTTAAAATTGTAACCTTAAGTGGACTTTCGATCATCCAGACATATAGCTAAATTTAAATTTGAATTCTCTACGAGGTTTAGTTTGTTGACTTTTCTATATGTCAACATATAATCCTTGATTCCATTTGATTATCTCAACACTCGCTTGACTGCATTTCAATAGCTTGCACCTGAGTTAACCAGAAATTGACCAAACAATCAAACAGTAAATGCAATGTCTTGTCTAGTACTTACTCGAGCATACATTAGGATACCAACTGCACTAGAATATGAAACATTCATCATAACCTCTCTCTTTACTTTATTCTTTGGATATTGAACCAAAGATTATCTCTCATTATGAGAGATAGGTGCTACAATAGGTTTACAGTTAACTGTATTAAACATCTGTAACATATACTCAATATATGCACTCTGTGAGAGGTCTGATGAGTGTTGAGATCTGTCTCAGTGAATCAGAATACGTAGGATAGAAGATGCTACGCCAATGACCTTCATGTCAAAGTTCTTGACCAAAAGTTGTTTAATCTTATACAACATGGTCTAGTAATTTGACGTGAGCAATATATCATCCATATGCAGTAATAGGAAGATAACTGTGCTCCCCTTGACCTCATAATACAAGCATCTTTTAACTTTATTTTCCATAAAGTCAAAAGAGGTCAAACCTTATCAAATGTAAGGTATCACTTTCGGGAGGATTGATGTAGACAATATATTAATCTACATAACGCGCAAACCATGTCAGTTCCGTATGGATCCTAAAATCTTTCAGGTTGTACCATATAGACCTTTTTATAAAGGTCTTTATTTAGAAAAATAGTTTTGACAATCATCTAATGTAACTATATATCATCATAAGCTACAATTGTCATAATCACTCAAAATGTATCCTTCAAGCAAAAAATAACATTAAAGTCAACCTTTCTCCCTGAGTGAACCATCAAGCAATTGAGCGAGCCCATAAACTGCTGAACGTTATCCCAAAATCCTTTAAGTCCAAAATTTCATTTACATCAGACAGGTTTACAGTTCCGTTGCAAATCAACTAGTTTCTAGACCTTACTATGCTTCATAACTTGCATCTTATCAGTCATTGCAACCCACCACAATTTCGCATTAGGTGCAGAAATAGTTTCTGTAAAAGTAATTGGATTTTTAACATGTCTAATAGTATAGTCCTGTTCACCTAATAGATTATGTTCTCAGATGGGATAGCAGGTCATCTCACTCTAGCGGATCTACACAACTGCATTAGATCTTGTACCTCCAAGAACTTCTGTGTGTACAGTTATAGATTTCTGTTCCTATACAAGCACGGTACAAAGACCTAAATCCACCGGATCTAACTGTATAAGAAGCAGGTATATAATAACTGTAGTATCTACCCTGCTATCATCCGAAGGGTCAACGGGTCCACCATCATCATAGGCATCGTTTCCCAGAAATTTAGTTGTTTATGATTCTACTATTCTGGTCCCTTCTTTTATACATTAAAATCTATGCTTTAAAGTGATCGGGATATCTTACTAAATAGCAATGAACATAGCGAGCATGCAATTTTTCTTTATAAGGATTATGCTACCTCAATAGGGCAGCCTCATACACGAATATGTGTAAGGTTAGGTTTCTTCACTACAAAATAATAAGGTAGATTATTCATGTTCTGCATCTACTTCTTCAAGTCCTTTAAATTGCTATTATGTCTTTTGGCAACACACCATTTTGCTTAGGACTATGCGGCATAGTGAACTAAGTCACTATTCCAACCGATTCCATATATTTGTCACCTTTTCAAGTCCTAAACACTATGTTTGCCATGATATTCTCCTCCACAATCAGATCTGACTTTCTTGATGAATTTTCCCAATTGGTTCTTAACTTTCAGTTTTTAAGTAAAAACACATAACTGTAATGGGAATAATCATCATCAAATGTCATAATATATTTGGAATTGCATAATGCAACCGTATAAGGTCTACTGATATTTGTGTGTGTTAGACTCAATAAGTCAGAAGTATAAGTTGACCCTTCTTCCTTATTAGTCAACTTACTCCTGTAACAGTCAATGTACGTATCCAGATTATCATCATCTAGAATTGAGAGAATGTTTTCCTTTATCAATCTATCAACCCTAACTCTGGAAATGTGGCTTAAACTTTTATGTCACACCATGTATGACTTTTCATTCATCAGGGTCCTTCATTTCAAGACTTGTTTAGCAAGATACAAAGAACATATATCTAATTCGAGATAAGACACATTTTATACAAACTATATGACAAGAAGGTTGTACCATTATATTTTAAATTAAACCACAACTATACAACAGAAGCATTAAATACAAAATGTCAACCTTCTATGTCCTAAATTGATATATAGATTACAAATAAAATGTGTCATGTAAAAACCAAAATGAACCTTGCAACAAGTTTCAGTACATACCTCCCCTATAAATATTACTTGCACTTCTTCATTGCCGTGAACCAACAATTTCTCCTTCCCTTTATTTGGCTTTATCCTGGATATAAACCCCTACATTATGGAAGCACCATGATCAGATGCTCCATTATATAGCCACCAAGTACTTAATGCGACTATCGCAAATTAGATTCATAAATTAATAAGCCAATGAGTTACCTGATGATCTCAGTCTTTCCTTTTAGATTCATACTATTGGTTTCTTTATGTCATGAGGACCTTTACCAACACTAGATTGACCAACAACAGTATGTGGAGAAGATTTAGACTTTCTACCTTTGAATTTAGTAGGCTTCATCTTTGCTTTCCTTTTAGTTGCTTTGAGGGCTGTAGGAGTAGCAAGCTTGAATTTCTCCTCCTCTGCAACGCAATGGGCAATCAAAGCAATGAAGTCCTATTCCTTATCTAGCAAATAGTATGTTATCACTAGATTACTAAACTCTGAAGGGAGTGTGTTTAGAGTCTGGTGAATTATAAAGACATCAGGAACAGGAATGTTCAACATCTTCAGTCTACTATAAAGATGAATCATTTTTTATATATACTTCATTACTTCCCCTTCTCTCGTATACCTCATGAAGAATTATTCTTTTATTAAGGCACTTATCTCAACATTATGTGAGACTATGTACCTTAGGGAGACATTTCCAAGAAACTCCTTCACTATGTCTGTGTTCGGAAGTCCACTAAGTAGATGGTCAGGTATGGATCTTTTAATGGTCATAAGATATAATTTATTAGACCAATCCCAACCTTCATAAGCTGCTTTATGAGCTCTCGAACTTATGGATATAGGTGGAGATGGCCTATCCATCTGTATGGCCATTTCAACCTCAGCTATCTTCATAACATTCAATACATCCTTTATCCACTTCAAAGTAACAATGTGTAAATCAGCACAAATGTAGGATAACAACGATACTCAAAGTCATTAAATAGTATCTTTACCAAGAATCCGATCACACATTATGAAACACGTTTGGGCTGAATGCATAATATATGCAATTAGACCTGCACATAAAAGTCATTGGAGTACAAACTGTCAACTCTCGTGACATTACTATTTTTGGGTGAATAGATCACTTGAGCAATAGCTTTCCTCCATCTAATGCCTTTATACACATCACAAAATGTTATGTAAGGCCAACACCTTTGGGTAGAACAACCAAACATAAAACCAGAGACATCCCCCAACATGTAAGCAGAACAATTCAAAATTCTAACTTGAAAGGCCACTTTCGTGACTACACCCTCATCAGCACTCAAAACGTCCACAAATACAAGGGATACATCTTTATGTTATCTTCACTTTCTTTATGGGCATATGGTATGTGACAATGTAACATCAATAAATGTTAAACCCGAATGCACAGTCTGATTGTCACACACTTGTGCTGAAAACATTCTCTGAAAACTTCATTTGAGACTTTCGAAAAGGAAAAATCTCATTAGAGTGATTATCGTACATCACTGGACACTGAATCTACCACCCGAGACACTAGAACCTTATGTATCTCCTTTATGGCAAGTTCGTTGCATGAAAATTCACTCAAAAATAGCTTCAGAATGTCTTAAAACCCTTTTTCGAGTAACTATCATGCAATCTCAAACACTTAACATGAGACCCGGGACACAAAAACTTGAAGTATCTCCCTCATGTGATGTCCGAAGTATAAAAATTCACTCAAAATTGGATTCAAAACACCTTAATGCCATTTCTGGAGCAAAACTTTAATTTATTACTAATGTAATAAATCCATAAAATGGAAAAAAAATCATTTTATGAATTTTCCAGACTCGGACTTAGAAATGGACTCAAAACACCCCAGAGTACCCTTACGAAAATTTTGAAATTATTGTGTTTTTTATTTTAAAAAATCAGTGCGCATCAGCCCACAAGTCAATGTGAGAGGCACGCGTCAGACACACGTTGGCGACACGTCTGGCATGTATTGCGCACACGCGCAATGCTCAAACTCATCCACCGACACTAACATGTCGGTGCACCATTGCGCCACGTGCACACATCAGACTAACCGCCCTCAGGGCGGTACTATGCTCCGTCGGGAGCGTGTCTGTGTTGCATCTAACAGTCTGGGCAATTTCTTGCGAGTTTTAGGCTAGTTTTTTATGCCCCGAGCTCGTTTTCAACCCGTTTCTTAAGGCTAAACACATGTATACTACTTTTATGCAATAAAAAGCAAGAAAAAACTAAGAAACAAAAGTTAACTCTTAGAAAACTTTATAGAAAAAAATCAAAAAATGTTTGTTTTTAACCACCCAATTACGTCACCGCTCTGATACCATATGTAACACGTAACGTTACCCTAGTTACATATCCCAGATCGAACGTGAAAGGGCAATAAATGAAAAAATGTAGAAAATACCTTATTTTGGTTTCATAATTTTAAACGAGCTTTTTAAAACCAAAATGAATGCGAATCCATCGTCGTCTTCATAAGAACTGCTCACCGGGACGCGATCAACTTCTTTCTACCGTTTTCTCATAATGTAAGTTCTTTTAACGGGTCAGAGAATCCTTATGCTTACGAATGATATGAGCAACTGCAGGAGACCTTAACTTTTATATACAACTTCTATGTCGGACTTCTCTATCACAGACCCAATATGGGTTCGCTCTATACTTATCAGGATCCATTTTTCACCCAGACTTTGACCCATTAATTTAGATCATTTATTAGGTCACTTTATTATCTTTATCTGGATCAAATTATGTAACTTAACCTATAAGTTATTGAAAAATTGAAAAATGCAATTAAATGTTGTCCAACTTTATAAGAAAAGTTAAAATTATCCAACATAACAATCACAAATTTAATTATGGAATTTATGATTTTTTCTAGTATAAAATTAAAATTTATTACGTCGTTATATACTCAAAATTTATTAAAAAATAAGATGATATTATTTAAACAATTTAAATTAATAAATATTATTTTTACGTTATTATAATTGACAACATAAAAATTATATACTATTCCAAACTTTAAGATTCTCATTTACAATATGATCACATATTTCTTTTTCTTGCGACACAAAAATTAATTAACCTTTAAAGTTATAAAAATATTTTTAAAAAATCTTATACAAAATATTCATTAAGGTTAGAGGCAATAATACGATAGAGTCTAATGTGGTCTCTTTTTAATACACGACTAGATTAGATTTGCGAGGGCTTAATTTCTTGAGATAATAGCATACAATTTGGTTCTAAGAGAGAATTTTCACTACCTATCAAATCTTTAAAATGGCAGGAAAATAGAAAATCATCATCAATTGGGTGGATTTGGAAACAAGATAATTATATAAATAATAAAAGTTTATATTTAGCAGCCTAGAAAATAAGCAAATTTTTGCATTTCGTTCATTTTAATATAAACAGAGAGAATATAACAAGAAAGCCCATTTTAAAAAATTTTGAATTCAGCATTTAAATTTTTATTTTTTTAATTGAGAAACCAATTTTTTAAAACCTTAACGATTTAGTTTAAAATGTTAAATATCACGTGAATATAGGATGACACTTTTGGCCGGCCCGACCTAGGTTGGCCAGACCTCAGGCCTAGTTTTCTAGAAACGATATAATTTTGCCAAAATTACATCATTTTGATTTTTTGAAAAAAATTAATAATTTGAGATCGATCACCTCAGACCCGATCAGACTCGATCCATTGTTATCCCTACGTGAATATCTATGTATTAGCAAGTCATTCCTAATGTTTTATAGGTCTTAGGTAAAGTAAAAAAAGATTCTATTTTATCTCTTTTTGTTCTATATGAATGTTAAGAGTAGACCCTCATAAAGAATAAAATTAAGCAACATAGGAGCAGGTCAAGAGTGAGTCTTGGACAGGTGTCCTTCCTGCCCTTATTCAAGGTCGGGCTTGTCCATTATCTCTATTGACAAAAGTTAAAATTTTGCCATATTAAAAAGTTGAAATAAGTTTAAAAATTTTAGTATTTAATTTAAATTTTTTCAAAAGATTAAATAATTTAAAATTAAATATTCTAAAAAAAAGACAAGGTATGACCCATTTTCACTTGTTATGTTTAGCTGGAGGTAAGGTTTTTAATGGAATAGAATGGAATGATTTATAATAAAATGGAATGTAAATGAATGTTATATTAGAAAATTGTTGTTTAGAATGTAAGTGTTCATATGTAATATAATGAAATATTGTTTGGAAGAAAGAATTATAATATAATGTAGTGAAAAGTTGTTTTTATCATTTTACATTCTATCCTAAACTTTTCAAATCGGATATTTCTTATTTTTACCAATGTTCTTAAAACCGAACCGAACCGGCCGGTCCGATCGAAAAAACCTTGAACCGGCTAGTCGTCCGGTTCGATTTTAAGAAAAAACCTTTCAAAATTAAAACCGGCCGGTTTGTTGGAGAACCGGCCGGTTTTAACCAAACCGGATCCAACCGGTTTTGAACGCGATGTTGAGCAGATATTAGCTGTTTTCTCTTTCATTTTCACGAATCTTCTAGGGCTTTTTTCGTCTGTCTTCCCTGTCCACCAC
>JANQBM010000222.1:4931767-4951401 GCA_025594535.1 Erythroxylum domingense
CGAAATATCTGTGGAAAACATATATGAATGCCTTCTGCAACATACTAACAATTTAAATCACCATCAGATTTCATGTCAAAGAATGCAAACAAACAAGAAAAGGCAATGAAACAGTCAAACCAAATATGTGGCTGGGTGATTACAAGGCGATGAATTTAGGGTACCTGAAATGGAGTCCAAAGCTAGCAAGTCATAGTCTGACACAAGACCAACCTGCCATGGAAGAAGACGTAAATACTTGTATATTGTAGATCATGCTAGCTGATATGACCATTGTTGAACAGCAACTTAGACTCTAGAGTAGATAGTCAAAATTACTTATTGTATGTCTACCCAAAGAAATAAACAAAGTGGACTGGGTCTATCAGCATAATGAGAGCAAACCACAAAGAAGCATTTTAACACTTACCAGTTTCCAGTTATCATCAATCACAGGAAAACCAGTGATTCTGTGTTCGACAAGAGTTTCTAAAGCTGTTGGCACAAAGTATATCAATGTCACATACTACTACAGCAAGTCCAAATATCAACAGCACTGCCAAGATCCAAAGAAATACCTTCCTCTACAGTAGTTGTTGGTTTTACCACATGCAAATGCTCTTTCTTAGTCATAAAATCACCAACTGTATATATTCCACTTCTTGGCTGCATATCAGCAATCAAACCGATCACATCCACAAACCAGCCAAAGCTCCCAAAAAAAAGATTTGTTAACGGTCCAAAGAATACGAAACTTCTTATCATCCTTATTCAAATTGAATAGGTAATGCTTCACTTGTTTGACTGTTGAGCCTTAAGATAGTCATTTGTCAATAAACTGTAAGTGAGCATCTTTCTAATCACTTAATTATAGGCGAAACTTAAAAAAAACTGAACGACTAAACAATAAACTAAACGAAGCAGACAAAATATCTTCATGAGCTGTATAAAACCCAATTTGCGAAAACTTATATAACGATTCACATCTACAGCCGCAAGATCTACGTGAAGAAAGTAAGCAATAAGTGCACAAGATAGCAAACCGGAACGGAATTGGTCATCAAAGTCCCGGCGGCGGAGACGGCAGAGGACCGGCGAGACGGAGGTGAGGAAGTCGACAAGGAAATGAGTCGCATGTCGGAGCGAGAAAAAAGAAGGCAAGGGAGATGGCGAGAGATGGAGACGGCAGAGACAGGGACGGGAACGCGAGGGCGCGTTAGAGCGATGGAATCCTGAAAGAGGATAGAGTCCATGGCGGGGGGAACTTTCCTCTTTCGGAGACGGGGAAGGGCAAAAGAGGAAACTGGGAGGAAAATTAATATGGCTTCGGTAGGATATAATAAAAGTGCCGTGCACCGACCAGCTCGCTGGCTCTTTTTATTATTATGATTATTATTATTATTATTATTACTTGTTTAATTTTAAAATTCTTGTATCTGTCTTTTCCTCCATCAGGATTTAGGATAATTTTAAAAATCTATTTTTGTTGGCTTTTAGTATAAATGTCTTTGTTAGTGCCTTCGGATTAAATTGTATCTCATTCGTAAACTTTGTTTTCTCCAACAATAAAGCAAATTTATATTTTAATTAAAAATTTAAGCGTTGGGTTGAAAATTTATCAAAAGATTGAGGACTTTAGAATTAATTATCCTTTAATTAAATTAAAATTCTTAATTAAATACCTATTTTAATTGTTAAGAATATTAAATATTCTCGAACTCAAATTAAGATAGTTAAATTACTATGTACAAAAGTAAATGTTAAATTAAAATCTTACTTTTACGTTTAGCAAATTAAATATCATCATCATCATACTCAGTCTGAATCCCGCACTAATGTGAAATTTGAAGAGGTCTTATAATATGCAATCTGTTAGTAGTGTGCCCTAGGTCAATGGACATATGTGACTTTTATACTGACATTCTAACTTATTAATAATATATTAAGAGGAAGTTAAGAGGTATTCTTTTACATATACATGTATATTGTTTATGTAATGTGATTTACATTCCATGAATAGTATTAGGCTTGTATCATCGAATATGTGACATGATAGTAAAATCATAAGTATTATAATACTATTCTAAAATGTCCCTGGTCGATTATTATTGGTGGAACAATAATGAATTAAGACTGGTATGTGTTTTGATTGATGATCATGTTTTACTGATCATAGATATGAGTTATCAAATCAGATACATAGATATATGTTAGAGAACATATATTGGACCGATCCACAGAGAGAATACTACATGGTTTCATGTCATTAGTGATTCTCAATATGGTTTGACTTTAGTCATTTGACTTGAAGTCATCATAGTTTCCTACATGAGGAATTCAGTGTTTTGACATTAGACTAAGTTATCTTTAACTGAATAACAAGTAATCTTATGTTGGACATTAAATGAATCATACGGAGGGATGTGAATGACGTAGATGGGATTTGTACATCTCTTAAATGAGAGAAATATCATTTGGGCCTCTTGACAAGTATGATTGAAGAAATGCATGGCTGTGCTTGAATGAATTGATGATGAGTCATAAATGTCATTTGTTATAATCAGTCAACTTGAAAATCAAGAAACTATGATTAATCAAAGGTTGATATATACCATGCCTTATGAGTAATTTGATATCGTGTTATAAAGGGACTGAGTTTGTAACCATGGTTATAGGTTAAATTGGATTACTGATCCTTATTTTATTTGGGTAGTCATAATGCCTTGATAGAGGCCGCTTATAACTTATGGGCCTTGAAGTGTGATCAAGCCCATTGCCAACATCAAATGAGCCTACAGGGTCACACACAAAGAGTGATGTGATTTGGGCTTATTCTCTTAGGCCTAATTTATTAGACACTGAATAAATATATATGGGTATATTTATTGAGCTAGATTGAATTAAGTTGTCAGGCTTTTATTATATGAGATATAATATGTGCTGAAACTTATTGGGCTTCCATAATCCTAATGGATTTAGGATTATGATATTCTTATTCCTAATAGGAATAGAGACTAGGGTTTCTCTATAAATAGAGAACTTATGTCTCATTAGAGAACACACGAAAAAACCTAGCCACCTAGACCTAGTCGTTCGTTCTTTTTCGAGAGAAAAATTGTGCGGTGTTCTAAAGTGTTTTAGAACGTGCTAGCACACATTAGCCGCTGCCTAGATCATTCATCCTCGTGTGGATATCAATAGAGGACGTTTGCGTACTGCAGTGTCTACAAATCATAAAAACAAATACCAATCTGCATCAAGATGTAATTTTGTACATGTTGTGAAATTTCGGTTATACTTCTTGTTGTGTAGTATAGTCCATTCTGCTGTATATTGTGAATACCCGGGCCATAGGCGATCCAACACAACCTTACCCTTATAGAGTAGAGAGGTTGTTTTCGGTATACCTATGTGTAAGTGTGACAATGAAAACGTAGTATATTAATAATACAACAAAACTACAAATAAGTGATGCAAGTTAAAAAGAGTAAATAAATATAAAATAAAATAAATATAGCAAATAAACACTATAAATGTAATAAACATAAGTAAATACAAAAATAAAAATAAGTAATGCACATAAATAAATAAAGAAAGAAAGAAAATAAACATAAACATGTAATAAACATAAGTAAATACAAAAAAAAGTATTACAACAATACATAGTAGAATAATCATAAAATAATAAAATAAAATAAGTAAATATATAGGTAAAATAAACATAAAAGATGTAATAAAATAACTAAATACATAAATACAGTAATAATAATGATAAATACTTATAATTAGGTAATCATAAATAATTGAAATAAAATACAAAAAATCCTTGGAGAGGATTCACAACACCTGGTCAAATTAAGTGAACGAGTAGGTTTGGACTTAAAATATTTGACAATAGAATTGTGTTGGGATGTCTGTGCATAGAAAGAAATAAAAAAAGGGAGAGAGAAAAAATATTTGTGGAGCTAATTGATGTGTACTGTTGTGATCTATAATAGGTGCAATTCTCAGTGTGTGATTAAAAAAAATTTTCATCCGTGATGTGCAAGAAAATAGGAGAGAGTTACGAATGTAGGACAACCCGCTATCTTGCATGGCGGGGTGAAATACGTGGACACCCCGCCATGTAGGATGGCGGGATGGGCGGACGTGAGAAAACCCACGTGGCCATCCCGCCAAACTAGTTAGCGGGATGGGGCCACCCCGCCATTATGAATGGCGGGGTGGGTGGGTTTTTTCACTGAGAATTGCACCCTATAAATGCTATCCTGTGACCTCCACTCCCAGTTTTCTTCATGCTCCGTCTCCAACTGCATCAACAGTAGCTATATCAAGTGTTGGCCCAAGAAGGAGAAATAAATTAACTAATCCTCTTCTCATCAATACCACCAATAACAACATTCTTAGTAATAACTCTAAATATTGTGCTGCTGCTAATTCTTCTTCTTCTTCTTCACCATCATCTTTCCCAAGTCAAGTTTTGCTCTTTCTTTCCCCTCTTTTATGTATTCATTATATTCATACTCCCTTTATTACTTCAATTTAGCTTTTCCTTTTCCCAAAATGAGCAGGAGGAGGCTGAAGAAGATAATAAAAATAATAATAGAAATGGAAAAGAAGATGAAAAGGACGGAGAAAGAAGAAATCTCAGAATTAGAGAATTGTATAGCAGATTCTGGAAAGTAGCATCACCCTATTGGTTCTCTTCGGATGACAAGATCTAAGCCAGACTCCGTTTGGCCGCAGTCTTCGCCCTCACTTTGTCCACCAAGGCCATCAGTGTTGGCTTCAATTACCTTGGCCGTGACTTCTACAATGCTCTTGCTAGTAATTAAAAAAACCAACCCACCCTGTCATTGTGAATGACGGGTGGCTTATGTCTGCAGACTCCCACCCCGCCATTCACAATGGCGAGGTGACCCCATCCTGCCAACTAGTTTGGCGGGATGGCCACGTGGGTTTGGCCACGTCCGGCCATCCCGCCATCCTGTATGGCGAGGTATCCTACATTCGTAACTCCCTCCTATTTTCTTCCATATCAAGGACGAATTTTTTTTAATCACACACTGAGAATTGTGCCTCACCAATATAATATGCCACTGACAGGAAAAGTAACAATGTTGTCTTTAATAGTAGATGTCTATTCATTCCCTAATAAACGTGTTTCTATTCCCAAGAGAAGGGTATTTTGGTACACCAAACTCCCAACAATACATTAGAAGTAGTATACAAATAGGTAAAGGACTGTGATAAGAGTAAGGGGCGTAGTGTAAGTGATATTTCCCATAAAAGGAATCATAGATTTAATAAGTTCTCAGTGTAGGAAAAAACTTTTTTTTTTTCAGAGAGTTACTAAAAGCCTTGATAAGAACAACAAAATAAGCATTCTCTAAACAAACATGCTCTTTCTCCCACAACAATTTTTACCAAAATTTATCAAGATACAAATGCGAAGAGTTTTTAAAAACATCAGATCATTGAACATTCGGTTGTATGCATCAATCTACCATTGCAATAGTTCATTGTAACAAGTACAACAATAGTAAGTATAATGAGAATAAACCAAGTAATCATTCATAAGATTGTACATATATAAGCTTTACCAGAGCCATGGTGGCAGAGCAAAGAAATATAATCTATTGAAATGAAAGAACATGAGAAGATCTCCCACAATGAAACCATAAGATCATTAGGCATAAAAATTTAATATTGACATACACCCAACAATAACAGATACAAAGAGATCAAAATAATAAAACTCATAACACATTTAACCTTAAATCACACAAGGAAGTTAATATCAAAACCAAAAAATGTATAAAGAATAGAAATTTTAGAAAGCACAAAACCCAAGAACACCATAGTAAAAGAGACTGCTTAATCAAGAAACATACCCCGAAAAGATGAGCGAATGTCGTTTATCCAGTGAATCGATGCTCTATAAGCAAATCCCAACTAAATAATAACAATACAACAAGAAAGAGAGAAACGAACTCATACAGCGAATATAAGGAAACGAATGCTTATTGACGAAGGGAGAAAACTTTAGGCCTACCATGACCATCATAAACCCCAGTATACGTCGCAGAAGGAGATGTAAGTAGTATATAGAGAGCGAGAAGGGGAAAAAAAACCTGAAAATAAAATTTGAAGATCAAGATTGTAGAGGTGTGGTCCTCTTGGGACTTCTGACGACCCTTTTGAATTTGAAGACCCAAAAATAATATTTGCCCAAAAAGAAACAACAAGGTCTAAAAGTTGATATAATTAAGAATCATATTATTAGTAAATTAAATATAAATTTAATAAATAAAATTCAATTTGACGAGATTAAACTAGAGTTTAGTTAAAAAATTTGAATTTGAAATAAATTGATAGGAATATGATAAACCCAACTTAAATAAATCAATATTTTCATTATTATATAAATGTAAATAAAATTATTAAATTTAAATATATTCTTATTTTATAAAAATGAAAATTTAAGTAATTTTAAATTTTAAATAAATTAAAATAATATTATTTATTGTATTAATATTTAATGCTAAATAATTAAGTAATATATATTTAATTGACTGAAAACTAAATTATGAAATAGAAAATTAATTTTTTAATTTTGTAAACCTTTCTCACTGAACTTAAAAAACGAAAATAAAAAATTATAAATAAAAATAGAAAAAAGAAACCTAAGAGCAAATTTATTCTGACTAAAATTAAAAAATTGCTAATATGACATGGATAATAATAAACATGGCCCGGAAGAGACGAAGAAAAGCCCAATTCAGTTTAACACGGAAAAGGAATAAGAATTCTAGGGCGTGTGTGATTGTGTGCTCGTATATAAACAAAGTCTTCTCTAACATGTCAGTTGCGGTGCCGCCACTGGTCTGCCCATCCTCTGTCAGCTAGAATTTTTGCTTCTGCCTATTCACATTACACTCTCCGACGACGATTCTATCTTTTTCCGACCACCCCCATTGTGCCCTTTTGTCCCACCACTCTATATCCCATTAAACCACTTTGAAAACAAAAAAGTTATTTCTTTTTAGTTTCTTTTTATCGATACGCATTTATCTGTTCTTTTAGAAGTTGCTTGGAGATGGCTCAGGTTCAGATTCAGCCGCAGACTCCCGTTCCTCCGCAGAATGGGGTGGCGGCCAATGGGGTGATTCCGCTATCTTCGACTGCGTTGTATGTCGGAGATCTTGAGGCCAATGTTACCGACACTCAGATTTATGATTTGTTTAACCAGCTGGGTCAGGTCGTTTCGGTTCGGGTCTGTAGGGACTTGAGCACAAGGCGGTCTCTTGGTTATGGCTATGTTAACTATAGCAGTACTCACGATGGTTAGTTTCTCTTATTCCTTTTCTAGTTGAAACTCGTAGTTGTTGAAGAGAATGAATTTGCGGGATGTGAAGAGTGGGTAGTTTTAGTGTTGTTTAATTGCGAAGTCTTAATCTTTAAGTGCATTAAACGACGGGTGATTTTGGGTTGTTCAGTTTGCTTCGGTCTCGGTGACATTATGGATTACTGTCCACCGTTGATAGCTCACTTCCGTATGTGATACTTCTTCTTATTATTTTGACATGATTGATTGTATGCAAATTGAATAGTGTTGGTGTTGATTAGCATGAATTTGGAGAATCTCTAGGTGATTCAAAAAGTTCAGGGCTCTTCAGATTGATGTCGTGCCTTGAGAGCCTTATGTTCTATTCTTGTGTAGTTTTATGCCTTCACTTGTTGATGTCTTGTGCACTGCTCATGTTTTGCTCCATATAATCTCTCTTTTTTCTTGGTATTTTTGGGAACGGCAGCTGCTCGGGCTCTGGAATTGTTGAATTTCACCCCTCTTAATGGGAAGCCAATTAGGGTTATGTACTCTCATCGTGACCCAACTATTCGCAAGAGTGGTGCAGGAAATATATTTATCAAGGTGCGGTTTTTTCGAATATGGTAGATCATGTTGTTTACAAGGATGTTTGTATCTTTTTTTGTTAACTTTTCCATTTGTTGTTCATTCTTTTCTAGAATTTGGACAAGGCAATCGACAATAAAGCTCTACATGACACCTTTTCGACATTTGGCAATATCTTATCTTGCAAGATAGCAGCTGATTCTTCTGGTCAATCTAAGGGATATGGTTTTGTGCAATTTGATAATGAAGAGTCTGCTAAAAATGCAATTGAGAAACTCAATGGCATGTTATTGAATGACAAGCAAGTTTTTGTTGGTCCTTTCCTACGTAAACAGGAAAGAGATTCTGCTTTAGATAAGACTAAATTCAACAATGTTTACGTAAAGAATCTGTCAGATACAACAACTGAGGAAGATTTAAAGAAGATTTTTGGTGAATATGGAACTATTACAAGTGCTGTAGTTATGAGAGATGGAGATGGAAAATCCAAATGCTTTGGATTTGTCAATTTTGAGAACTCCGATGATGCAGCTCGATCTGTTGAGGCACTTAGTGGAAAGACATTTGATGATAAAGAGTGGTATGTTGGTAAAGCACAGAAAAAATCTGAGAGAGAGGTTGAACTCAAAGGGCGTTTTGAGCAAACCCTGAAGGAGACAGCAGAAAAAAATGAAGGTCTGAATCTATATGTTAAAAACTTAGACGATAGCCTCAGTGATGACAAGCTGAAGGAATTATTCTCAGAATTTGGTACAATCACTTCGTGCAAGGTTCAGTGACATTTCTGTGCAAGAAATCATATTACCAATGAAATAACTAAAAAAATTGTGATCTATCTGCGTGTCTTTTAGCCCTGATTTTTGATTTTCATTTGAAACTTTAAAGGTGATGCGGGACCCGAATGGTTTAAGCAGAGGATCAGGCTTTGTTGCCTTCTCATCTGCCGAAGAAGCATCACGAGCAGTAAGTTCATGTTAAACCAAGCTATGAAATGTTAATAGTTGTTTAGTTTGTTCCTTTCTATGATTTGACCTTCATAACATTAAATGTTGCCTTTTCCTTGAAGCTTTCTGAGATGTCTGGTAAAATGATAGTTAACAAACCACTTTACGTTGCTCATGCACAAAAGAAGGAAGAAAGAAGAGCAAGGCTGCAGGTGATTTCGTTTGGTCCTTTTCAGCATGTTTTTATTTGTGTATTTTGGAATACCAGAGGTTTTTAATCAAGCGCCCTTAAAGAACCAACGGAGAAAGATTCTTCTTTTCCATCATTTTCTACGTTCTTATATAGACGTATACCTCTTAACGGCTTTGCCAAATTTCAACAACATAAAGCGGGAGAGAAAAAGAGAGGGGGACGAAAAGTTTAAAGTTGCAACTTATGCAGAGTTTTTTTTTTTTTTTTGCCTCTTATTTGCAGGCACAATTTTCACAATTGCGTCCTGCAATAACACCTGCAGTTGGCCCTCGAATGCCTATATACCCCCCGGGTGCTCCAGGCCTGGGACAGCAACTCTTCTATGGCCAAGGCCCTCCTGCTATGATTCCTCCCCAAGTGAGAACTACTTCTAAATACCATAATTTCCCATGGTTGTTACATTGTTTTCAGATTATTTGGCAGTTCTATTGTCCTGATTGCGCCAGTGCCAATGTCTCAAATATTGTTTATTTACTCATTTTTAAGCTTGTAGAACTAATTCTATCGATGTTATTTTCACACAAGTTGTTCTTTTATACACGGGAGTTCATCTATAAGCTGCAGTTTGATGCCTATACAATACTGCTATTCGACTTCTGTAGATAACAATGATTTTGAACTTTTAGCAAGACATTAGTTTTCAAGTTTTGCAATGGTCTGATAGCTATGGTCCTTTCTTGAAACATGGCAGCCTGGGTTTGGATATCAGCAGCAACTAGTTCCTGGAATGAGACCAAGCTTTTTTGTTCCAATGGTGCAACCAGGTCAGCACACTCAGCGTCCAGGAGGCAGACGGTCTACTGGAGGGCCAGTGCAGCAAACTCAGCAACCTCTCCAAGCGGTTCACCAACAGGTGAGTGGTTACCTGAATTCAATGCTTTTCCACCTTCAAATGTTACACCGCTTCAGTCTTGTAATATATTTCTTCCTGTTGTCTTGTACCTCTGTACTACAGATGTTTCCTAGGGGACGTGGTTATCGCTATCCTCCCAGTCGCAACATTCCAGAAGCTCCGATGGGTGGTGTTCCTGGAGGCATGGTTCCTCTTCCTTATGATATGAGTGGATTGCCATTTAGAGATGCTGCATATTCACAACCAGTGCAAACTGGGGCTTTAGCCACTGCCCTGGCTAATGCAACACCTGAACAGCAGAGAACGGTAAGTTTATGCTAAAGTCTAGTAGATTATAAGTGACGTCTACGTCCAAGTAGACGTCTATACATTATTACTTTATTGATCGTAATGCTCTTCCAGTTCTCATCTGTTTTTGCATACCTACTCAATATTACACTGTCTTGCATTGACCTGTGGATATTTCAACGGCTGCAGTTACTTGGGGAAAATTTGTATCCACTCGTAGATCAGTTGGAGCATGAAAATGCTGCTAAGGTGACCGGCATGCTCCTAGAGATGGACCAGACTGAGGTGCTGCACTTGCTGGAATCTCCAGAAGCCTTGAAAGCCAAAGTTGCCGAGGCCATGGAGGTCTTGAGAAATGTGCAACAGCAGAAGCAGCAGGTTAATAGTCCAACTGATCGGATGGGCTCACTGTCACTAAATGACAACCATGTTTCTTAAGCTTGAGCGTTGGCCCTTTTGAGCAAACATTCTAGAGTGAGTGAAATAGTAATAAGATTTTGGTGCAACTCCAAACCATTTTGGTGCAAGTTGATTTGTTATAGTAAGTTGTTAGGTTGACATTCGTTCTTCATTTTCTGTCATGGCTTTATTACTGGCAGTGGCGTTGCTGGCCATTCTTCAATTTTGTACTTGCTAAGTCCTCTTTATGGCTCTAAAATAAATTAACGGAAACTTTGACCTATTCGTCATTAGTTAGTTATTCTGACTAGTTATTTGCTGTTATGATATGTTTTAGATTATCCACATGCTGCATGCATCTTTCGGTGGGTCTTGGTTTCATCAGTTGCTATAAAAGCATAAACACTCAGAGCAGATAGTATTCTAATTATGACAGCTGAGTCTACGAAATAGCCATGGTCTAACTAGGCCAACTCTTGAGGGCCATGTGTAGGTAGATCCCCTAGAAGTGGCATAAACTAGGACGAGACTGATTCCAAGTTGCACATAATGCAGCTGTCTGGTTAATTGACTGAAGTGGGAATGACAAATTTCAAGCGTTGAGGTGAGGCGCAACTGTTTTTTGGTTATGTGATGGGCCAAGCTTAAATTTTTTAATGGGTGAAATCTGACTTGAAACTTGAAGTTTGAGCCTGACCCAAAATTGAGATTTCCCAAGTTGAGCCTGCAAGTTGATGTTTTTCTTTGGAGAATGGTGCAGAGAATCTATAATCTAATGAGTCTCTGGCTGACCAACATCAAATGCCATCTTTGCAGTTACTTTTTGCTGAATCAATTATAGACACTTCAGTCAAATCAGTTCTCGAAGCCACTGATATGATTTGAGAGATTTTGGGCGTGGGGGGTCAATAAACTTGTATCATGTCCTTATTGTCAATACTTCATTATATACGGCAAGACCCCTACTTTGCGATTCACTGCATTGGTAAAGTAGAAGCCAGAAGATATGTCTGGAGTCTGGACACGGCAAGGCATTTTTTGGGCACCCATTTGACCACCTCTGCTTTACCTTAAAAGCCGTAAAAAAGATTGGTTCATGACAAGGCAGTCTTTTATGTTCCGTTCGTTACCACTCACTACACTTTATCATTACCTCGTTCAATAATTCATACAAATGATACTAAATGTTTTCCTTTATCATTTAGTTGGTGGTTGAATCGAATCCTAAACCGCTGATACAAAATTTAATTGCCCTCAACAGTGTGGACTAATAAATATGTCAGGGACAACCACTGCCCCCTTTCATGTCAGTTACAGCTTTAGAAGTCAACAACTCACAAGCCATCACAGTTTAGGACCTCTAGTCACATGATGTTCATGATGGTATGAACAACTAGATGACAAAATGACGGGAAAAGAAGAAATCCAACTTGTGTCAAATGTTTGAAATTTCTGTAAGGACTGCTTCTTCTGATCCAACTTGAAGAGAAACACTAGGGTGGGGGGAGTCCACATGCATTGCATTGCATTGCATTGATTAGCATATTCTAGGTCTGAATGCGCTGCATGTCTTGTAGTTCCCATGATCTTTCTATGAACCAAACAATATCTGCCCGTAAGGGAAAGTTTTGTCAAGTTTAGCACATTACTCTTTAGCCCAAGTTTACTAACAATGTTGTACCTTCAATCAACATTTAAGACATCTAATATTTAAAGATTTTTAAAAGAACTATTTGGGTCACCCATCAAAAGCTTTTGATTATCAACCCCAATGAAATAAAAGCACATGCCTAATGGGTGCTCAGAACAATGACTGTACTGTCCCAAATTGTCTGGGAACGACTGGTATAGTGTGTCATCCCACGTAAAATTAACATGAGGCTTAGATGGGGGTCCCATTTTATATCGTTGCTGGGGCTAAGAGGGTCCCTCTTGGACATAAAGGATAAACTCAGACAGGGATGCATATGTTAGTTGATTGGTGACAAGAGTTGCCTTGAGGTTGTAAAAAATCAAGCAAGGGTCGTCGGTTTTGTTATTGTAAGGCTTTCTTACGGGGACAAGGGAACGGAGTTTGATAAAAATGGCAAGTACGGGACCACTAACACGAGACCAGTTGAAAGGTACAAAGAGTTCGAGTTAATAGCAAAGATTCGTTAAGATGGTTACTTGGACGAAAGTGTCTGAAAGAAGTGTTAAAATATAATGCAAGTGAGTTCCATTTTTGGGAGATGGATATTTTTGACAGGAAGATTCTCCATAAACTTTGGTCTACTTTCCAATTTCATTCAATTTCCTATTGCTATGTAGTTTTTGCTTGATTGAATCAATATTTAATGTAAACACATAAATCTCATGACAAAATCTTCTGCTTATATATTATTCTCATACCAAAACAAGTAAACGAGGCTTTCCACAGATACTTGCAACCAAATGGAAGAATAAGAAGAATCATCCTCTTTATAGATGGCTTGTGATTGACGCCAATATGTTATGATCATTTTAAAATAATCCAGCACATGTGAAGATCGAGGTCCATGCAAGTCTGATACCTGGAACTGCATAGTGGGAGAAACACACACAACATTATTATAACGTATGAGTTGGTCTGAACTGTGCAAGTTGCACCAAACGAAACTATCTCAAGTCACCTACCAATCCCCTGGTCAGCAAAACACTGACCATGAACTTTTTGCTTTTCCTTTCATCAGAAAAAACGCTTCATAGAGTATATAAAAGCAACGTCTCGAGGTAGATTGCTAATTGATTGGGATAAAACTCTGACAGAGGTCGAGAGTTTTAATTATCTGCACTAAAGTTTTAATTATCTGCACTAAACCACAAAATTTTTAATTATAAGCAGCGTCTCAAAGATGGATACTCAAAGATTAAAACCTGCAGTGTTACTGTGTCTTTGTGCAGATTTTCTGAATCTCTTCGACAGGTTGTTTGCTCAGACCATACTGTATTGAATGCTCAACGAATCTCGTCCACCTTATTAATGAATAGGGTAGTTGTTCTGAAGATTCTAATCCCAATTGGCGTCTAGTGGGAAGCAATTCTGTGGGATGTATGAGCATATCAGTACTGATAAGTGACGAGAGATCCTTTAGTTTTCTTCTTCTAAAACAGATCTTCCGAAGTGACAGGAGAAATTTGATATGAAGCATATAACCATCTTTGATTTATCGTAATTAATTAAAAGTAACTGGCAGAAATATTTTTTCCACTTATATAACAAAGGCATCTCGATTAATAGAAAGTTAGGTGAATTTGTCGTATCAGAGCATTTTTCAAACTTGTTTCAATCCTATAAGATTAGAAGGGGCAAAATTACAAAAATTTTGAGAGTTTTACTTTATTTCTTTATGTAGTTATTTAATTTTATTTATCTCCTCTCTTAATATATCAGTTTTTATCTACATTATTTTTTATTATTATATCTGTATGTGAGTCTATCAAAACCAACTTCTTTACTATATAGAGGTAAGGTTACGTATTATCAGACATTTTCAGACACTGCTTCATTGCAGAATTTCAAACTGAATGATAATAATGATGAATATATTTTAAATCTAATATTAAGCCTCTCGTGAGATAATATGTTGACAATCTATTAATTTTATTTTATTAAAAAAATTACAATTAAATCATTTTTATTCATATTCATTACCGCCAATATTCGGTTGAAATCTCACTAAACTATGAAATTTGGAGATGTTTAATAATACGCACATGTAATACGGTATGACGATCTTACAAAATTTGTTCATTATTGTCATTATCAACACTCAATTAAATCATTTTTGTTATATAATAAATTTTGAATCTCAATTTTCAGTACATATCTTTTTTTTAGTCACTAATAACTGTAGGAATGATTCAAGAAAAATATGAGATTGAATGTTAAGCGGCATATTTTCTTATTTATAATATATGTTTGGGAATTAAATTATCAATTAAAAAGATGATGTACAAATCATGCCTCTCTCTCCTTCCAACCTCATTTAAATTAATCCCCACCCTTCTTTTGGTCTTCTTGAAATTGATTGATTGATGGGAAAATGGAGATCTTCAAAAGATATTCAAACGCTTAACCACTTAATAATTCTGGGAAACTATACACGGTACTAGAAGCAGGTGCCCCATTTACTTCGTCACAAGAAGTACATAATTAGACACATATGAATCCATTACTAGCATTGGTTCACATCTCCTGCTTATGGGAAGCAAATTTGAGTAATTTACATTTAAAATTGAATTTAAAATAATATGTAATAAATTTATTTTGTAACTTAAATTAACTTAAATTAAATTTATTAATTTCACGAATACGAGCCTTAGAACAATTAATAAAATTATTCTTTTATATTCGTAAAATCACAAATTTAAGTTACGGAATTAATTTTTTTATAAAAATAAAATAAAAATTTACATAAATTATAGCCTTTGGCAGACCTCTCAAAGTGGAAATTATTGAGACCCATGTTGAGGCATTGTTTTCCACTTGAGGAAAGCCCCTTGGCCAAATATGTATCATAGATTCATAGTCCCACTTCCATTGTCGGAAAGGTTTTCTTTTTTCTTTTTCCGAAATTTTGGTGTTCCAAAAATTACCCCATCCGTCGATTTTCTAAAGTATACTGATTACATTGTTTGATTGATGCGCACAATGTGATTAGATGATTAAATTGATGTTTTTCATTTTCTTATTTTTAGGTCAATAAAATCTTTTTTGTGCGGTCGGTATATAATGACGTGGCGTTTTTTCATTTCTGGGCCCCATTTAACGACACCGTCCTCTAGTTACGGTTAATAAGTTTAATATCACAGGTTGATTAAATAAAAACTATATCACACATTCATTATGTGTTGCTTTTTTGTAATTCGAATAAATTGATGTAAAAATTAGTAAGGATTAAGCACATTAGTTTAGACAATAGATTATATTAAATTTTATTCATTTTTTCTTTATTTGCACTACAAGAATATAACCTAATCTGCATATAATTTTCAATAATGTCGCAGATTACTTTTTGCCACGTTTTAAAAAACGTCACAAAAAACGTCGCAGATTGTGGTTTAGGTAAAAGGTTTCTGCGACGTTTTAAGGAAAATGTCGCATAGGGATGGCAATTTCGACCTGGGTAGTCGGCCCGTGGCCCAACAAAACAGCTTCGTTTTGTCCAAAACGACGCCATTTTGTATTCTTTTTAATTAAAAAAATATAGATGAGCCGGGTTTGCCCCGGTTCGCCGTGATTGAGGTCGGGCTGGGCTGGGCTGAACTGAGGGCGACCTGGGCCCGACCCGGCCCATTAACATCCTTAACGTCGCGAAATGTCTCAACATTCGGCAACGTTTATGAAAACGTCACGAAAACTTTGGCCTTTCGGCGACATTTAAATAAATGATTCCGCGACGTTTTTGTAATCGTCGTCGAAAGGAAGTTTCCGCTAAGTTTCGGAAAACGTAGCAAAAAGGAAGTTTCTGTGACGTTTAATGAAATGTCGCGGAATCGTTAATATTCTGCGACGTTTAGGGAAACGTCGCATAATCGTTAATATAAAGCGTCCTGGAATTGTTAATATTCCGTGACGTTTTATGAAACGTCGTGGAATGTTGGTGAATCTGCGATGTTTTAAAACGTCGTGGAATGCGATAAAAAACGTCACAGAATGCTTTTAATTTGTTTTTTAATCTGAAAATAAATTTAATTTAATAATTTTCCAATTTTAATAATTTTTAAAATCTTATTTATTTGATAACTATTCAATATTATTTAATATTGAATTTTATTTATTTTATATCATTAATTTTAATAATTTTAATTTATTTAATATTGAATTTCATAAATGCAGACAATTTACTATATTAATTGCAATTTCCAAACATGTCATCATACATTAATTAATATAAAAAGTTTGTCTTAATTTAACAAAATATCAATATGAGTACATATATCTAATCTAAATAAATATTATATGTAGAACATAAAAGTTTCAAAAGTTTTTTTGTTGTTGTTGCTCGACTTCGGTAGTGAATCGATCTTGCATTTGTTCAACTTTTTTAGTCAATTAATCGACTTGAGACTGTAACTCCTGATTAACCTTCTTTGACTCTTCTAGTTCATCTCGAAGCCTCTTTTTGACCGAAGTCTTCCCTTATGGTCCAGGCCCAACTCCTATGCTAACAATATAATTATATCTTGTGTCCAAGACTTTGTCGCACACTTCATCCACTGTCATCGGATGACCTTGTTCTATTGAATCTGCCAATTCCTCACACATTAATTCCTGAAAAATAAAGAATTAATTAGATAATAAAATTCATAAATACTCAAAAAATTGTATTTGAACTATCTACTCACCCATTTTTCTCTGCATTTTGTAGTTGTCCATTGACCTTTACTTTCATCATAATGAGTGTGATAACATAGCTTCATCCGGTCACACTCTTCTCCATCTTTGTCACTCTGTTGTATTAAAAAATATTATTAGTAATATTTATTATAAATTTTGAAATATCAACCAAAGTAAAATATAATTAAAAAGATTAACTTACAATCTCATGCCGTATCGCTACAAAGGCTTTGGAGCCGGAGTTTGGTCGACATTTGACTTGACTCATAGCCAATTTGACCTTTTGACTTTTTTCCTAACAATTAACGTAACAAAATCTATTATAACATCTATAAATCATAATTTATAAATACAAAAATATAATCAGTTGTCAAAAAAGTTGTGAAAATAATTTTTGTGATCCAATTAACTAACCTTTGTAACCGATTGGTCGCAATATTCGCATAAATCCATCCACTCCGCCACTGTGACATTTTGCTGTTTAACATCCTTTCCGTGCTTGGTATAATGCTTTTTAAAATGAAATCTTTGATCTTTAGACTTTAAAGAAGGAAATTTCTTGATAGCAGCATGTACTTCGATGTTTGTCCTCATTCCTTTGACTTCCAACTTTTGCTGCAAAAAATTATAAATTATGTCAGAATGCAATAGGCATATGGAAAACACGTACAAATTAGATAGTTTTATAATACTTACGTCTAACTTATCAAATGCAATGTCCAACTCCTCATTAGTTATTTTTTTCCATTTTGTTTTTACAGGTAATGAAGTTCGGGATACTACACCATTCTCACTCGATAATTTAGCAAACTGTAAGGAGTTGGTTGGTCGTCCTTCAGCGGGGGAGATCTCTATCTTCAATCTTTTACCTATCGCCTTATTATTCTTTGCCAATCCGTGTCCTTTTGTGACACCCCTTGTCTTTTTCGGATCAGTCGTGGATCCTAAAATATAGTAACAAATATTTTACAATAACATATATAACATACTCGTAATTAGTTAGACAAACAAATTTATTAAACTTGAAAGTTTAACCAATGTGATGTGAAAAATCATACCTGCAGAGCTTGCAGAGGTAGCACTAATACTGTGAAATAGGCTCGTGTCATTTACTGGTGACTGATTAGAAGCTGGAGGCATCTTTTGAGAAGTTGATGGAGACATCTCTTGAGAACTTGATGGAGAACTAATATTGCGTCGCATTCTCAAAATTTGTAGATACTTGTCTCTAGGATGAGTAATAGGTGCAGATGTGACATCTTTTGGTGTTGGAGTAGGCTCATAAGGTGCTGGTGTGTGATATTCTGGCTGTGTACGAGCAGATGGCTCATCAGCTGCACTTCGAAGGAGCTGACGGTATCACGATTGCAGTTGTGTCAACACTAAGTTGCTTGGTGTAGCCTTATTCTTCTTCTTGGGTAGACCAGGTCCCATATCAATCACCTGCATTCAATTCGACATTAGATTTCATTGATAATATTAATTGATTAAGTGATATTCATCAAACCATATTTAAAGAAAACAACATAGTCTACAACTAAAAAAAGACCTAGTAACTCAATGTAAAAGGGCAAAGTGGACTTGATGTTTAATCATGGGTTAAAGTATACTTTAAAACTTCACGTTTACAATATTGCACCAGATGTAAAAGTATATATTTAAAACATGACTGAAGTACTTATTTTCTTATAAAGATGACATGATTCATTGGTTTAAATTCATCAATAATAGTTTCTTGTGTAAGTATGTTGCTCAATTATTTATCTCAACCCATCTATATGCAGCTGGAAGATCATGGACCACAACCAAGGAAAAATGACCAATCAACACATCTCTTAAATAATTCTTGTTTTCATCTTCTCCACCATTTATTAGCTTGGAGTAATTGTTCACATGTTTATTTAAATTAGTCTCCATTGATACCCAATTCTTTACCCTTTTGATTCTTAGACTTTAGACAATAAAAGGTAGTGCAAGATTTAAGAATCAATATTCAGTTACATATAACTATTGTAGAAGAACAAAATAAATTAATGAAAAACATACATGGGAAAAGACATATAAAGCCATCATCTTTATTAAGGATAAACATGTGTTTACTTTACAGTGATCGATACGGTAGTAATACCAACTAGGCCTCCTAATTATCCCAACTGCCATAGCAGTTATAATTTGCAGCAAAGAAAATCTTCTGCGGAGGCAATGATGCAACTGAAGTAACAAGTTTGACATGTCCCATAAATTCAAGGGTGAAACCAAGTTTGTAACATCCCATCACCAATGGGAAGGGTAAAATAGTAATTTGGAATTGTTTATAAGTGCTTAAAATTGTCTTGACATGTTCATGTATACATATATAAGTGAATAGTGAATTTTGCACATGTAAATGACTGTACATGCATTCATGACATTTTCCGGTATATGTGTTAATAAATGTAAGTGATATAAAAAAAATAAATGTGATTTGTGTGTATGAAACATTGTGTTAGGAGACTGTTCAATGGCACTGAAAATTTAGATACATGAATTTAGGAATTATTAATTTGAGCCATTGGAAATTTGGGGAGAAATTGAAGTAGAAATTGGAATTGTATTGGAAAGAACCTAAGTGAGGAGTTTAGAGTGTGACATGTGGCAAGTGA
>JANQBM010000222.1:4951501-4963162 GCA_025594535.1 Erythroxylum domingense
TCATCATCCAAACCTAAGTTAAACTCCTTTCTAATCTGTACATCAATAGATACATTCTCTCTTTACATAGTTAGATCGATTGTATTGTTTCTTACAACCACAATTTCTTATTCAACTACATCTTCATTGACAAATTGTACGACAATAGAATAAGTGGCATTTATAGGGACATCATCTATAATTTTAGTAATAAGCTCAACATTAACAACATGATCAAACCATTTAACTCCAACTTCAACCTTCTACCACATTTTGGAATTCAGCTAGGTTTAAAATAACTAAGTTCAGAAAGCTAGAAGAGTTAATAGTGCACTACACTAATGAATCAACAATAAGAGCAAAAAAAGCTTTAAACAATTAAATTTCTACACCGCAGAGATAAATTAACCCAGAAAGAGTACGGGAAGAAGTACCCAAATTAATTCAAGTTGCAAACTTACTTGACACTGCTGATTGTCAATGACATTTTTCTTTGTTGAGTACTGGAAAGAGGAAGACGAAGAGGAAATTCACATTCTTGCACAATGGAAATAAGTAGGACATAGAAATGGGTATTATACAAAATGAACCTTACCAGTTAAAACCCAAGAAAAGGGAGAGAAGCTCAAACCGAAGTGACTAATTTTTGTGTAGTGGAAACCATCGGAATGTCGGAAGGAGGGTGGAGAAGCTCGGCAGCAGCGTAGGTGTTGGGGGGTTGAGAGGCGGGAAGGAGACTGCGAGCGACGTTTTAACAAACACACAACGACGTCGTTTGGTTTTAAACCAAACGACATCGTGTTGCTCGTGCAAAAAAAGATTTAACAAGGCCTTTTGTGACGTTTTCTTCAATAAAACGTCACATATTCTATTTCGCGACGTTCTATTCCTAAAATGTCACAAAAAGTATCAGAAATCTATGTCGTTTTTATAAAACGTCGCGGATTGTGTTCATTTTTTATAGTGTTGTAATACAAGGGACCAATTCAATAATCATGCAAACAGTTATAATTTCTTCCGTAAGATCTGGGAAAACTTTGTAAGAAATATAAGATTTATAGTGTAACGAATTGAATTAATCAATAAGGCTTTGTGTAAAGATTTTAATTATTTTTTATAAGATTGAAGAAAGAAAGTTACGTTTCTAATGAGTGATAAATAGAAAATTTTATAAATGAGCTATGCTTTGTAATTCAAAAGAAGAGTAATGTACACATTATTGCTCATAAAGGACTATGGGGACTTATGCATAATAAATAATCTCTTTGGTGAAACTGGATTCATAAATACTATATTGAGAATCGAAGTATTTAGGCCATTGATTATGCACATTTTCCCGCCACCACCCTAAAAGTCATTCTCAAAGTGAGAGACAGATTCAAGATTGAGTTTATAGCACTAATAGCAAATGAAAATTTTATTAGCTTTTGCTATGATAATTGGCTTTCAATGGGTCAACTGATAAATGTCAATGAAGCTACAACCCTAAGATCTTTCACACAACTAAATGCGTATCTTGCAATAGCCTTAATTGACAAGGAAGTTTTCCAACACTAATCATTGTCCACATCTCTCGTAAATGAAATAAGACAACTCATGTCAAGCTATCATCATCATCATCATCACACCCAGTTTGAAATTCCACAATAAAGTGGGGTCTAGGGAAGTCTGATAGTACGTAACCTTACCCCTACATAATAGAGAGGCTATTTCCGATAGACCCGCATGAGATATGACAATAAAAGAGTGATGCAGGTTAAAGAGTCAACAAGTAAACTTGACACGCTAAATTATTATGTAAATAAAATAAATAAATAAATAAAATAAAATCATGTCAAGCTAGATGATGATAAACATATTTGTAGGAATGCTAGAGATGACATATTCTCCAACTCATCATGCAAGAAGTTGTTCTTCAAAGATCTTCCAAATTAGGTACCTTAGGCTAAACCAATATGGGCCAGTTATCTCAACCCCTGAGTTGCCATCACCTTTTGAATTGTAATGACAAACAAGTTGAAAACAATTGATAACATTTCTAAACGCTTTATATATATATATATATGTCCATTATTATTGGCAATTGTAGCAACTCACTCATTGCCACTTCATCAACTAAATATCAATAATGTCTTTATTCATGAATATCTGGATGAAGAAGTGTACATGGTTCCTCATTACATACACACACACACACACACATATACATATACAGATTACAGCTATCATCACGACAGTCATTTGTACTATTATGAATTGACTTTATATGCATCTCTTATGTTTTCCTTGTTTCTACCATACTTGTCAAAAAATTTTGTGACGTTTTTTTATTTATGCTCTTTTAACTCCTTATACCAGTCTGAATAGTCATGGATTTTGAAACAACTATTTTTAGTATGTCCTGTCATTTTAAAAAAACTACACTTTAATTCATATGTGTCTAATGTATCCCTTTCCCTCCTTTATCTGTCTTGTTCGTTTGTCCTCTCACGAACATGACACTGTTATTGTTGGGTTCAGTTATTACCATATGTATTTCCTTTTGTCTCTCCATTGTCAGAATTATTACATATGCTTTGTCAATACTTAGTAATGGATCCATCACCAAAACTTGATTCTTAACCTAGTCGTAACTTTCATTTAATCCTATAGGAAATTGTATCAACTTATGCCTTGAATTTATCTCCTCCATTTTCTTTCTAGTTCCACACGTACATTGATTACATGAACACTTTGGCATCGGTAACAAACAGCTTAACTCATCCCAAGGCTTCTTTAATCTTGTAAAATATCTAACAATAGACATATTTCCTTGTGTGATTATACTAATTTCTCTTTGTAACTGATACAAAAGAGGATCATTACACTCTCAATATCTCTTCTTTAATTCCTTCTAAAACTCAAAAGCACTTGAGGCATACAAATAAGCATTAACGATCTCTTTAGAAATCGAATTTAGTATCCATGATGTAACCATACTATTAACTCTACACCATGAATCGTAAACTGGTATTTTATATTTGCAACGGCCCAAAATCTCAATTTCATGAATATTACTTTTTGGGTCATGAATAGTTTATCCTGAGGTAAATAGTGATACCCAGGCCAAACTGCATTTTATTTTATTTGGCATAAGATAATATTGTTCAAGGATAGCCTGAGGATCAAATTAGAGCTCAAAACAAGTTTGTTTTGAAGGTTTGACTAAGAGTTGACCAGTGGTCAAAGTTTGACCTCAAAAAGGGTGAAAGTCAAATCCGAAAATATTAATGAAAATAAATGATATTAATTAACGTCTTTATGTTGGTTGATATTTTTCTTATGGGTATTTTTATTGAGAAGAAGAAAAGAATGGATTAAAAGTTAAAGTTAATTTTGGATCTTTTTTATAAAAAAAAGAAAAAAGTCAATAAGGGACCACATGACATTAATTGCCACCTAACACTCTCTTCTTCACCAAAAATAGCCGAGAAGAAGTCTCCTCCTTTCTTCTCCATTTTTCTTTCATTTTCTTTCATTTTCAAGCCACCAAAAATTGCACGCATTGATGAATAAAATGCATGAAATTGAATATTTATGCAATATTATAAAGATAAAGAAGAGGAATTGAAGGAAAGAGAGAAAGAGAAAGAGAAGGAATAAGGAATTGTTGGTGAAATCAAAGTTGATGGAAGCTTAATTTGAAGAATTGGACATCAATTTGGTATGTGTTCTTACAATTCTATTTTTCCCTAAAAATTGTGTATTAGGCAATTTAGGGTTTTTCAGTAAAATTGGGGGATTTATGAAATTATTGTTAAAAATATTTAATTGGATTGTAAATGAAGTAGTATATGTGATTAATTTGAATTTTGGACTTATAATTTGTATTTTTCCCAATGGGCATACATTTGTTGAATTTGAAAATTTGATATACATATTATTTTTGACTAATTCGTAAGATGAATATGTCTTGAATGTTGTATGAACTAAATGAAAATAACGGAAGAAAAAATGACATTAAAAAATAAATTTGTTTTGGTCGAGTATGAAATAGCTTGAATTGACTATTATGAGTGTTTATCATTAAATTTCAATGGAATTTAATTAGATTTGCCCCAAATAAAGAAGATAGGAATTGGAGGAATGTAATAAGGTTGGCATGCTAATTAGAGAGTTAACAGTGCTGCGTCATAATAAACATCACCGGACTGTATGACTCTAAGAGCTTGGTTCCAATATAAGATATTTGATTTGTGTTATGAATTTCATGACTCTAAGAGCTCTGTCTCAATATATAAATACAAAAAGAAAAGACTGTATGGTTCTAAGAACCCGATCCCGTATTTTAAAATCCCACTTATCCAGCTCGACAATACAATTCCGTTGGATTTTACTTTGGGGAAAAAAATGACATTAAAAAGTGGCATTTGTTTTGGTCTAGTATAGAATAGCTTGAATTGGTTATTATGAGTATTTATCATGAAATTTCAATGGAATTTAATTAGATTTACTCTTAGTAAAATAGATAGGAATTGGAGGAATGTGATAAGGTTCGCATGCCAAATAGGGTGTTAATAGTGCTGCGTCATAATATACATAACCAGACTGTATTGCTTTAAGAGCTCAGTTTCAGTATAAGATATTTCATTTGTGTTATGAACTGCATGGCTCTGAGAGCTCAGTTTCAATATATAAATAATAAAAAAAAACTCAACAATACTCAAATTCCCTCCTAAGCAGGGTATGAGGAGGATAAGAGGTACGCAGTCATGCCCGCATCTCCTAAGAGATACAGAGATTGTTTCCTTGTAGACCCCTGACTGTTTTAGTGACTCGAACTCAAGACCTCCTTAGTCTTTAAGTGAGGAGTTAACCAACTAGGCTACTCTTTCTTGTATGGTTCCAATATATAAATAAAAAAAGAAAAGATTGTATGGTTCCAAGAACCCAATCCTGTATTTTAAAATCCCACTTATTCGGCTCGACAATATAATTCTGTTGTATTTTACTTTATATATATATGCATGACTAATGATTAAGGAACTTAAAATGAAAATAGTAATTGATTGTAGATTAAATCGAACAATTTATTCATCATTGTGTAATTTGATATGAATTATTAAAATAGATATATACTTGTATTTCATAACTTGATTTTTAATTCCTATTTATGCTTGGAAATAAATGAAGATATTTATATTTGAAAAATATTTTATACTATGCATGTTATGGTTGAATGAATGAAATTGAATGAGAAATGGAATTGCTTAAATATCACTAAATCTATAACTTAGCATGTGGACTTTCTTTGTCCGCGTAAGTTTTGAAGAAAATTTAGAAAAAGATGTGGTGGATCTGCTACAAGACAAGAGTCACATAGAGGATCTCGAAAGATTTAAATGTGGATGTACTACAAATTCTTATTTTATTTTTGGTTATAGCATGTACACATAAAGAAGTGAAGGTTCTTACATGATTTTGTTGTGAATTATATATGAATACATCAAAGTTATGTATGAAATTTGATTTAGATGTGTTGAAATGTATTGAAAGATGGGTAAATTATTTTGTTAAAGAGCTTGACATGGAGATGGGTACTTGAGTAACATGCATGAGAAGTATATTGAAGTTTCTTGTAGGAAGTTTTAAGAAAATATAGAAAAAATTCTGTCAAAATTTTTATAAAATAAATAGTAATTTTTAAAATAATGAGGTGTTAAGTGGATAATGTTGTAGTTTGAAATGTTATATATGTAAGAATATGATAACACTCGATATGTCAATTCCATTATTAGGTATAAAGTGTTACAGTATCTACCATTAATGAATCATAACTTCATTTTTTGCTGTGAGAGCTAACTTTATGGCAAGACTCCATGAAAGGTAAGTGTTACCTGTTAAAGGAGATGTTACAAACTTCATTAGGATGATCAGATCCTTGAACGAGTCTTTCATATTGTGAGTAACAAAATCCTCTATTATAAAACTAGCTATTTTACACGTGGAAAGAATAAATATATTAGTATACATTTAATTGTTCAGTTTTACCTTTGAAGGGCAAATGCATTTCTTCTTCTTTTTTTTTAAAGGTAATGAATTACGAATATTTAAATGTATTATAAGAGTGAAGGAAACGCGCTAATGAGAGAGAGTAGAAATGAGAAAGAGGCCATAACCAGGAAGTACATTAAAAAGGGTGGAATGAGTTCCGTAAATGAAAGAAAGAGGCAAAGGTGGCCCTCTTCCCGTACTCTTGGATTGGACTGCTTTTGGAAACGTTTTCCATTTTCTTACTATATTCTCTTTTCTTTTTCTGATCGATTCATGCCCTAACACAAAGCAAACCCTTATCATATCATCCCTCTCTCTCTTTCTCATTTCTTTGTTATAACGTGATTCTCTGCCAAAACTCATATACCCCCTACTTTTAGTTATCGCCTCTTATTTTTAACTTCCATGTTCGTTATGCAGTTAAAACTTGAAACCTTCAAGGGGGTACAATTCTATATATACACACTATAACATGCGCGTGAGACAGAGATGGAAGGTGACCTCTGACGTGAGTATGTGAATGGTGATGATTAATAGCCAATAAAGGCAATTGAGTGATTAGCCATCTTTCGAGTCTTTCCGTTGTATGTTTCCAGAATTAGTTAAATTTATTTAGCTACTGAAAGGGAGTGAAACGGGAACGAGAGACACACACACACAACACCACATAGGCACATACACCAGGAGGAAGAAGGATGACGGTGTTTTTCGATTCGGTTAACGTAGGAAAGTTGGGAGGTAGAAAGAGACGCTTCTTTCTTTCTTATGTTTTTTTTTCCCCACCAATAACTAAAAGATTACTTAGTTTGAAGGCAACAGAAAACAGTAAACTTCTTATGTTCATGATAACTAAATGAATGGAGGGTTATTAAAATTAATTCTAATACATATATATTTGCATTACCAAAACCATTTGATAAAAAAAGGGCCTTCCAAAAGACAAATAGAAAAGGAAAGATACTGTACATCACAACAAGGCATTCAACAACAAAAGAGAAGCCAAAAACCCAGTTGTTAAATTGAAGAGACCACCGTGTGTGATCAGAAGGAGAGTAAGAGACACAGAACTGTTGGGGTGGGTGAGGATGCTTTAGCCGATCCTTGAAGCCTCAAAGCTTGGCCTTATCTTTGCTGTATTTGGACACTTAGAGGGTGGAAGATCTTGAAACATCAAAAGATACCTCTCTAAGTCTTAGGTTTTTTCTTTCCTTTGAATGCTCGAAAACCCTCTCTTTGGTTGTCTCTTTTTTTATATGTTTGTGTTCATGATTCACGACCCTTGATAACTTATTTTATAGACAAAAGGTCCAATTCCAAAGGGAAGTTTATCACCTTTTAGCTCTGCCATCTCCACTACTCTCTCAAATTCTAATCTTTCATGTATAAGTCTTGAGTTTCTTTCAAAAATCTGAGCGAGGACAGTAGTAGTCAGCATCAAAATTCTTGCTTTACATCGACCCTCGTACCCAAAAAAAATGTGGAACTTAAATGACTCGCCTGATCAGAGAAGGGACGATGAATCAGAGGTGTGTTCTTCGCAAAAGACCTCCGTCGACGGTGAAGATGATAAAGGCAAACGGGTCGGATCCATGTCTAATTCAGGCTCTTCTGCTGTGTTTGTTGAAGAAGGATCCGAAGAAGAAGAAGTTGATGGCAGTGGAGAGAGAGCAAGATCAACAATCAAGAAGCGTAGCAGCGAAATATTCGGTTTCCCGGTGCCGGACACTATAGACAGTGGCCCACTGGTGACTCGTCAGTTCTTTCCCGTCGGCGACCAGAAAATGGGAGCCAACTCCGGCGTCAGAGCTGGGTTTCGTAGGGCTCATTGCGTCGGAGTAAACTTATGTCAATCGGAGACAATTGCTTCAAAAAAATCCGCTGAAGTCTCACAACCGTTGAAAAAAAGTCGACGAGGTCCTCGGTCAAGAAGCTCTCAGTATCGTGGCGTCACCTACTACCGGAGAACTGGCCGTTGGGAGTCTCATATATGGTTGGTGTTTTCACTAAGCGCAATGACACTCAGAATAGTATTTCCTTTTCATTACCCAATTTTCCAAGATCTTTTAGAATAGGCTCTAAGTTTACCAATCAGAACTTAATGATTTTCTGTTGATGCAGGGACTGTGGGAAGCAAGTTTATCTAGGTATGGGACTATCAGTCTGATCTTTCTTTTCATTCACTTCACTCGCATATTTGTTCAGACATATAGCTAACATGGGCTAGATTGGTTTTCTTCTTTCTTTGGATGTTTTCCGCAGGTGGATTTGACACTGCACTTGCGGCTGCTCGGTAACATCTCTCAGTTATTCATACACTTTGACAGGCCTTCCAAGTTTTGTATATCCTCTAAGAAAGAAAGGGAAACAAAATTATAGTTTCAGAGCTTTAGATTGACCGATAAATTTTCGCCTGCAGCGCGTACGATACAGCGGCAATCAAGTTCCGAGGAGTGGAAGCTGACATTAATTTTAGCATTGAAGATTATCTGGAAGACTTGAAACAGGTAAAAAATTAGTAGAGACAGACAAGAGAGAGAGAGAGAGTTTTGTTTGGCCTTTATCTTATCTTCAAGATTCGGACCCGGACCTTATCTTTTTGCTATCATGTGGTCTGAATGATACTTGTCGACTGCTTTTCTTCTTAGTTTATATGTTGCAGTTGAGATGGCGAAAACTTGGTTAACATGGGAAAAGATTCTTGTTGTTTACAGATGAAAAATCTCGCTAAGGAGGAATTTGTTCAGGCACTTCGAAGGCAAAGCACTGGTTTTCCCAGAGGAAGCTCTAAATATAGAGGCGTAACCTTGCATAAGTGTGGAAGATGGGAAGCCAGAATGGGCCAATTTCTGGGGAAAAAGTAACCACTATAGCATATTTTTTATTGTCTAAAGTTCCTTCCTTTGTTCTATTCTGATCCTTGTTGAATTTGATCATTCTCAGATATGTGTATCTAGGACTGTTTGATACTGAGATCGAAGCTGCCAGGTAGGTGTACTCTAATTTCAGACTTAGAATGTGTGTTAAGAGAATTGGCGTTTGATAATGGAGTTTTTAACGTTCTAGTACTTCTTGTAGGGCCTATGATAAAGCTGCAATTAAGTGCAATGGCAAAGAAGCTGTGACCAATTTCGATCCAAGCATTTACGAAATCGAGCTCAACTCTATTGGTAGGTGATCGAGGTGCATACAAAATTGTTTCTGATCATATTGTTCAATCATGTATTTTATCCATTTAGAATGTGGAGATGCGTTCGGAATCTGCAGGTAACACCTCAGATCATAATCTGGATTTAAGTTTGGGTTGTTCGGCCAAGCAAATTAAGAATGTAGAATTCGTGGATGATCGTCCAAATGCTGCCATGGATCAGCATCCAGCTTCAGTACCGTCTCAGGCTGATTGGAGAAACTGGGTTCCTAAGGTATAACCTTAGAGCCTGTATGCATTTCAATATAATCTTACTTGACTATTTGTTAATGTTTTGGTGGATTAATTTATTATCGGGACAGCTTAATCTCAACAAAAATTATAATGAGAGTCACAGAAGAGAAGGTTGCAACGACACCGAAATGCTGCAGCTTCTTAGCCAAACTCATATTCAGTCTCCAGCCTCGATCAAGTACAGTGAAATGCATAGATATGGACAACCAAGAAGAAATGTAGATAATAACCAGGTGGTCCGTATTCCTCCACAACAAATCAACCCGTCACATTATCAAGTAGGTGTACTGATAACAACCATTCTAATCAGTTTGGTGGCATCAGAATTGGCAAATACTGATAAACTGAATTACTGCTTTAATGGCTGTAGATTCATTTTCAAAGCAGCAGCAATGGAAGCAGAATCTGTAACGATCTTACGCTCGCGCAAGCTGATTATCACCAGCAGCCGCAAAATTGGCAGTCCCATCCTCAGGTATTTGCAAATGCTGCAGCATCATCAGGATTCCCCCAGCAGATTAGGACTCCACAAAACTGGTCACAGAACGATGGGTTCGCATTTCTCTTGAGACCTCAACCCGATGTATAAAAAGTAGCCATTTCTTGTCCTTAAGAATTACTCTGCTAGTTTCTCTCCTACCGTTTACTTTTAAGCCTGTAAAGAACAATGCTTTTGAGACACCATCTTTTCCTCTCTCTCCCATCCCACCACTGGAGATCACGAAATCCAAGTCTCTGCGGAGTCGTTGGTTTATGATAACTGTATCATGAGTCTTAACTAACGGAAGGAATGAAATCTTCAACAGGATATGTGTTTTCACTGTTTTCAGTCTTCAGCAAACTTGTTGGTATCTACTCTGGCCGTCCTATACAGATTATAGCTATCGTCACGGCAGCTAACATTAGCCAAATATTAGGCTACTGCAAGTGTTATTTTTATCAATTGGATTTACGAATTTATATCCTGTAAAACAACTATGGGAGGAATGAATTGTTGCCCATTTGAGAACTTGCTGTTCCAAAAACAATTACGAAGAAAAGATGTAATCTTTATAATTTCCCAGTTATACTTTCCTCTCGTAAGATACGAGAAAAAGGTATGTTCGTGAAATGTTTAATGGGGATTGTTTTACCTTGGAAATATGAGTGGATGGCGAGGAATAGTCACTATCTGTTATGCCCTTTCGATCAGTTTTCTCGGCCAAAAGCAGTCAGGCATGGCTATTATGATGAGAGGGACTTATCATATTAACCCCCAAGGGACTTATCATATTAACCCCCAAGCAAAGGACACACAGACTTGCATTATGCATATATGCAGACATGAACCGAGATATATGTACACACTAAAACAAAAGGGATGAAAGATGGAGATGGACAGAACATAAAAGCTGTTAGGAAGAACATGTTTTTTTTTTTTAAGGTAATAGGATGAAATGCCTGGCAATTACTCATTAAATGAGAAAGGAAAAGGAAATGGTAGTTAATAAAGGATTGAACAGAAGTGTACTAGGAAAATGGAGTTGAGATTTTAAATGTACGCGGTGGAAAGGTCCCCATGAACCTGAAACAACTCCAAGTCCCATGAACCTGAAACAACCCCAGATAAAGCATATTCCATTTGATTATTACAAGTAATAGTTTCGTCATCTGGGTCGTCACCTACTTTTATTTAAATTGTCTAAAAAGGTTACTATTAGGGCACTCAGATTTTATTTTATGTGGTTAAGCCTTGCAATTTGTACATACTTCATTATTTTATGCCTTGCAGACACGTATCGTATCTTCACACCACGTGAATTTCAGTTCTTTTTATTCTTCTTATTATCTTTAAAAAAACATTAACAAAAGAAGCTTCAAGAGGCCATCAGATATCAACCTGTTTCCCACCAAAAACGTCATTTTATATCGGTTTATATACAAAACAATGTTATTTTTGGCGCAAAACAGGATTAGAATACGGTGTTATAAATACGCAAAATCATATACGGCAGAATGAGACTGGCACTGTTTGTTTTCTATATGGGTTTTCGTGTAACCTCACGGCACTATACATTGTCAGGCACAGTCTACATGCAATAACTCCTAACCTCCCAGTTGGAAAAAGAAGCTCCACGTACCAAGGGAACAAAATGACTCTTTATCTCGTAGTAGTTTCAACTTTAAAGTCCTTCCCTACAGATCCCTTTCCTTTGCTCTGGATCTGCGAA
>JANQBM010000222.1:4991818-5014961 GCA_025594535.1 Erythroxylum domingense
GTTTATTATTTACCTATAATTAAAATTATTAAAATTGTTTTTATTTCCCCAAATTAAATCTCCCTTATATGAGGAGTCCCTTCTTCTTCGTTACCTTCGTTTGCTTCTTTGTTGTTCTCCGATTGCACAAGGCAAGTTTGTATCGTTGTCCACTCTGTCATTCTTCAATCACTCCAATCACGAAAGCATAGTTGAAAGGTATTTTTGCTCACTCACTTCGTAATTATTAAACGTTAGTAAATAAGTTTTAGGAATTGGGTTATATGATCACTCATTTTCTTGATAAAAAAGGTTCCATCTTTGCTTAGTGTTTCTATTGGTTTTGCTAATTTCCTATTGGTTACTATAATTAATCCATTATCTTGACAAAAAAAGTTATGTAGTTACTTCAATTAGTTAATTGAAGGTAAGGGGTTCAACATGTGGAAAGTTTTGTCTTTATGTCAAGTTTATGTAAATTAATTCCATCTTTTATTTTTGGCATATATGTTTCCTCTATTCCTTTATAATCAATATAGGAATTAGTCATGACTAGTATCAGTGAGGTTGTAGGACTTTAAAATTCATTGACATAATTAATTCACAAGGTCTTCTTAGGATCCAAATTGAAGAAAATGCTCCTAACATCCTCTGGTAGGAATAGAGTAGTAAGTGCTTAAATTTGCTAATTATTAATAAAGGAGGAAATGAAGGAGAAAATAACCTCAACCTCCCTAAGTATGCATTTAGAAGATTTAAGGATACCTTTAAAGTGTGAAGTAGTAAGAGTGTTAAGTTCATCTTAAGAATGTATAGTATTGCCTTAGCTTTCCCTTAAAAAAAAGTAATTCTCTTAGAGTTCTTTCTACTTAGGATCGAGTAATGAAACTACCTAATGTTGCCATCTCCTTCTTTAAGCCATAGAATTTAAATGAGCTAGAGAGGTTTTTTTTAATTAAATAAATTGTATTCCAAAATGAATGGAGGCAAAGCCTTATATAAGTTCACCCGAAAGATTAAACATGTTTAGTGTTCTTATTGAAATCCTAAGGCATTTAGAATGATCAAGCCTATAACTGATAATGAACAACTAGTAGATTGTAAATATAGGTTAGACTAATTGTGATCATTTAGATAACATTTTTTCAATTAAGTGCCCACCTAGTATGTCGAGAATATTAATATGACACCATTTTAATTTTATTGTACTTTTGAGTTATATTTTTTCTTTGATGATTTGATTTTGACTTATACATCTATATATAAGTCTTTGGTATTATGTTATATGAATTATGTGGCTTTGGCCATAATGTTTCATTTACAACTTGTATCTTATTTTATGAAAGTAAGATTTGGTAACTTGAATGTTAACGTGATTTAGAAATATTATTTATTCTATTCTATATGATTTATTTTCTTCTTTTAATTGGAACTTTTGTTTTTCATGTGTATCAATTGAAATATTCAACAATTACAATTATTTATATTATTTAAGCTTTGTATTTTACCTTTGTTGTAGTATAATTATGACTTTTTTTAAATTTATCTTCATATGGTGGTTGTAATGGAAGAGCTAGTATGAGGATACTTTATAGTGGACATTTTACTCAAGAGGTTACATCGAAGTATGTTGGTAAGCCTCTACAAGTTTTTGACAATGTGGATGGTCGACAAAATCTGCAAGTGCATAGAGTTGTTCTTAGTACTTATAAATCAAGTATTCCAAGGTCGTATCCCACAAGGACTAAAATATTCATCACTGAATTAATTCTAATTACGTGAACTAAAATGACAAAAAACGTAAAAGTTGATTTGATTTGAGTAACCAATAAGTTATAAAGATTGTAATTAAACAAACAAGATAATATGATGATTGAGACTTAGGCCTTTGGGATTCACCAATTTAAAAGATTGATAGATAAATTATGAAATTGATTGAATGACAAGTTATAATAACAATTGCATAAATTCATTTATATTCTTTCTCAAGAAATACAAGAATACCTAACTAGTTGATTACCATCTCTCAATGTGAAACCTAACTAGTCAAATTCATTAAGAACAAACAACCCTAAGTCATCACTCTAGTTTAGGATATATCTATCTCTAAATCTAATGTATTTATCTTCCTAATACATAAATTATACTTCACCTCTCAGTCCATCATATGATTCCTAAGATTGCATCTATGGTGATCAAGCATAGAAACAACAATGAAGCTCAAGAAAAATAAATATAACCCAAGAACCTTCATTCAACACCAATCAATGCATAAAACATCAATTAATCCCCAAAATAGGCTATATCCCTAACCCTAAATGGGGTTTAGTTCCAGCATATGATAAAAGTTCTAAATACGTAAAGACTATCAACATTCAAGACACGGTAGAGAGAGCAGATAGAGACAGAAGACAAAACAAGCTTGCTTCCAATCTTGATTCAATCCTCTTCTTTCCTTTTCTTTTCCTCTTTTGGCTGCTTCCTTAATGTGTTGCTTTGTTTTTAGTGCCAGAACTTTAGGTCTTCAAAATGAGTATTTATAGTATCTTGGGGTCAAAGAAACCTAGTTTTTGCTAAGCACGGGAATTAAAATCATAACAGTGTCGTCAAAGTCTGTTAGGCAGATTTAATGTCCGCTGGGCGGGCTTTCTCAGGATTCTGGAGCCAATTTGGATAGTGAATGTCCATTAAGTGAACATTCACAGGTCTTTCAGCCTTCCTTCTCTACTCATGTCCACGTGGAGGGACATGATATCCATTAGGCAGACATACACTGAGCATCTTCATAAATGTGCAATTTTGACCCTTTAGAAGGCAAAATCTCTCCTTCGGTCTTCATAGAAGTTATAGAATTCGGAATCCTCTTCAAAAGCATACTTGAATGGCCTTAATCAGATATCCACAATAAAAGTTATGCATTTCCCCCAAAATCTATCCAATTGTGCCTATTAAACAATAAAGTTGAATTGTGTGAGAAATAACCAAATAAAGCTTAAAGTTCACATAGAGATAAGTCAAATTAGTTCTAATTAATCCCAAAATCATATATAAATAATTTGACTTATCAGTGGACTTGGATTATGGGAGTTTGAGAAAGGGATGTGAAATGAGTGCTATTAGGTTATACATTAGTGTATGGTATTTGATTCCTACAAATGGGTTGGAAGAAGGTTTGACGAGGTTAGAATCCAATCAGAGTGTAGTTAATTTGATTAAATTATTACTGATATATGGTATGGTTGTTGTTTGTTTGGAGCATGTAGATGAACCCATATAATGCTTACCATTGTTAATGTGACATGATAATTGACATAAAAATGAGATGGTTGTGGATTTGGGAGGCAATAATGGAGTGGAAATGGATTCTGATTGTGGTGTAAGAGTTAGTTTGGTCTGTGAGAGTGGTATAGGAGCTACTTTGACAGATCAAAATGATGTTGGAGTGTATGTAGGAGGAAGTGATGTTTAAATAAGTGACGATTGTAATTTTTATATAGTTGCTCAAGATGGAGTTGATTTGATTAGTGATTTGGGAGTTAAGTTGGGTAGTGAAAAGGGTGTTGAAGAAGGAGGTGGTTTGGGTGGTCATGATAGAGGTGAATCTGACTCAGATTTCAATATTAGTGTCAATGCATACCATAACACATTATATATTAACCTTTTGGATCTTGGGAGTTTCTTGGCCAACAATGAATACCTCAATGGTGAACCATCAGATGTTGCTCTAAGGTAACCTAATGAAAGTAATAGACATGTTCCTAGGGTTGTCGTAAGTGAGTGGATGTTGGGGATGGTTTTTGATAATGTTAAACACTTTAAAGAAGCAGTTGTTGGTTATGTAATAGCAATAGGATTTAACTTTAATTTTAAGATGAATGAAGCAAAAACGATAAGACATGGTTGCACAAATGGCTGTCCATTTGAGTTGTATGCTTTATATGATAAAAGAGATAAATGATTGAAGTTGAAAACTTACAATCCAGAGCATACATGTAATCCAACAAGCAAGCCAAAGTTGGTTACATCTAACTTTATCACGAGATACTTCAAGCAAAATATCTTAGACAAGCCAAGCACTAAAATCAAGAAAAATTGTTGAATAATGTAGAGAGAAACTAAATTTGTCTATTAATTTTAGTATATGCAAGGATGTTAGGGGGTAATACTTAAAACAAAAACATAAAAAAATTAACATAATGAATACGCCATACTTTATGATTATATTTCTGATTTGAAAGAAATGAATCCAAGTTCTATGGTAGAACTTTAACTTAGAAGGGATTAATCTAAATTGATATTTAAGAAAATGCTTGCGTTTTGATGTAATGAAGAAGGACAAGAAGAATTTGCAACAAGTTATTGGTATAGATGAGTGTTTTTGGAAAATAAAGTACTAAGGACAGTTTCTAAGTGCCATATGAGTTGATGACAATTGAGGCATTTATCCAATTGCATGGATAATGGTTGAGATAGTAAATACTGAGACATGGAAATGGTTTATAGAGCATTTAGCCAATGACTTAAATCTTGGAGATGGCGAATGAATAACTATGATTTCTGATATGCAAAAGGTAATTCATCCATCTTAAGGTTTTTTTTAACATATTTATGTCTATAAATGCTTTTAGTTGTTTGTTATTAATTTTTAGGGACTTATTCAACCCCAGAATAATGTATCGTATACTACACATAAGATGTATGTAAGGCATATATATCGCAACTAGGTGAGTAAATAGAAAGGAAAGGTTTTGAGGAAAGCATTATGGAATTGTGTTTGGGAAACATTCCCTCAAGAATTTGATGATAGGCTGATCAAATTAAACCAACTTGCACCAAGATGTATACAAGACTTTCTTAAATATTTGAAAGAAACATGAAGTAGGTCTTTCCAAATCATTAAGTCCAAATGTTAAATTGTGGATAATAACATGAGCGAGACATTCACCTTTTGAATGTTGATAACTAAATATCACCCTATCATTAACATATTAGAGACTATTAGGACCATATTAATGAAAAGTCACATTGACCTTAAGGAGCAAGCTAAGAGATGGAAGGGAGATGAAGCATCTTAGGTGAAGAAAAAATTAAATAAGAACAAAAATTCTGCAATGAGATGGAGAGTTATTTGGAATGAGGATAAGAAGTATGGAGTGGCTAATAGATATGACACAGCCAAATGGGGAGGGAGTAGACATTGTTCTATAGTATGGGAAATCTATAGATATCCTTTTAGTCATGTAATCATTTCTATCTTCCATGCCAAACAACAACTAAATGTGTATGTCGATGACTGGTATCATAAAGAGTTTAACCAATTAGAGGGCCAAAATTTTAGCCACCAAACACTTATGAGGAGATACATCCACCTTTAGAAAGAGTTATTTCAGGTAGGCTTAAGTAGAATTGGCAAAAAGATAAAGATGAACCAAAATGAGTGAAGCATCCTTATAGACTACTATGATAAAAATGACCATAACAAGTGAAGCTATAAATTTAGTCCGCATCTTTCTAGTCAAGATGAGGCTAAGGCTTGTTATTTAACTTAAATTTGAAATTTATATTTATCTTGGTAACTACTAATTGACACGTCAATATTGCACAACCATCTAATGGTAGTGAAGACCAAACAATAACAACAATATTCAGCAGACAAACTTCTAAATTTGGTGGACATGAGGTTAGCAAACAACCTTTCGAAGTTCGTGGAGTTGAAGTTAGTTTGACATAAATGTCAGTTATCATATATCCTTATTCATGTATACTATTCTTCTTGTATGTGTTGGTCTAATAAACCATTTATTATTTTAACCTTATTTGTAACAGTCATTTATAGCTCCACCTCTACTATTGAGGAGAAAGAGAACATTTGGATTAATTTGTAACAGTCATTTATAGCTCCACCTCTACTATTGAGGAGAAAGAGAACATTTGGATTAATTTATCCTAACACATTTCAACTATCATCACAACTAAAGGAAAAAAAAACAAGAGGATCTATAGGAATAAGGAAGAAACAATAGAATAGCTGATGACATTGGCAATGGGATCCGAGCCCTTATGTTAGCAAAATCTGATCAATGTGATTTATCCCCAAGAATGAAAGACCAGATGGAATTTGTAATGCTTTTTGTTACATTTTATGTGTTTTTGTAATACGTCTTGTCTTTAGTTTGTAACTTTAGTTTGTAATTTTATTTATGACGAACTCATTGTAATGTTGATATAGTTTTTGTTATTATTAATGCAATAATTATTCAAATTTTAAAAAAAAGTTGTTGAGGTAGAAGGGAGCCTTAAATATTACTTCACGAAAATTACAAGAGCATGCTTCCAAATAAAAAGCTGTTAGTAATTCAAACCAACTAGCTTCTAACATTCAAATTGGAAGCCAACAAAGTGTGAATGATAAATAATTGTGCATGAGTTAGTTTTAGAGATTTTTTGTTGCATCCATTATGTTTTAGGTATATAATTGCATTCTGTATGTAATCCCAGTTGGACCCATTTATAGCTTGTAGAGAATTTTGTTTGGTAATTATGTTTTATAAAGAATTGTGGAAGGATCCATTTAATACATTTTTTTATATGTATCCTAGTTAGATCCATTATATTTATTTTGTGTATATTTTGGTTGGATATGCTTTGTAATATCTTAGGAGCATTTTGGTTACATCCATTATGAATTAGAATTACAACATTATATTATATGAATATCAACTTTTTAGGTTTATGAATTTCAAAGTTAGAAGTTTATGCTTGTTAAATGGAAACTTGGACATTATCTTTTAATGATTGCCTTTTTAAATATATTGTCACAATTTAAACTTCATTTTGAATGTAATTACATATGTACTTACATATGAATGGAGTAAATAAAATACATTAACTAAATTTTCATATACAATACAAGTACTTCTCACATTATCCCCATTTATATAGGACATTTTTAGCCTCATGATTTCAATATTAAGAAATATATAACAATAAAACATATCGTTATGGAAACAATAATAATATATGTCATTAATATCTTCTTTAATTCCTTATTATCATTCATAGCAAGCTATAACTCATACTCCATTTATTTAATTTTCTCATTTAGCTTAATTTTTATCCTTCTGTTCCTCCTTATGTGGTTTCTAATAACTTCATTGTACATCTCATCTTTAATTGGACCTTTGTAACTCAAGTTAATTGGTGATTTCACCTAACATTACCATTCATATCAAGCTATAATTCATACTCCATTTATTTAATTTTCCCATTTATCTTAATTTTTATCCTTCTGTTCCTCCTTATTTAGTTTCTAATAACTACATTGTACATATCATCTTCAATTGGACCTCTATAACTCAAGTTAATTGGTGATTTCACCTAACAGTATCATTCAACAATCTTTGGATATCATTAACAACCCTATTTGGAAAAGGGATCGTCATGCCAACAAAAGAACATGCAACTCCTAACCTTATAAGCATCACCAAAACTAACTTTCATTAACACATTTGTTGAATATCATAACAAAAAAGTTATCACTGATGGCATATTTTAAGCACCCACAAAACCTGTGAGCATTATTTTTTCACTCCATGAAGTCCTTAAACAAGAATTGAATTCTAACTAAAGAACCATTATTCCCAAGTGCTCCATTTCTGTTGTGTGTGGTATAACATCACTAGGCAACATCACTAAGCAACAACCACAAGCATAAACATCTATTAACAATTTGGAAATACCATCAATCACAAATAAATGAATCAATGGTCGTTTAGTTACATAATAAAAGTCATTTCTCCATAATAATTTAAATTTTAGCTTTATTATAATCAATTTCTAAAAAGCTCTAGTTTTAACTCATTGTATCTATTTATTTGCAACATTTCACATACAAGATATTTGTCAATACCCAAATGAAAACAAGGAATCAAAAGTTGTGGACTTTAATAAGTAATGGAGAAGGAAATAGAGGATCATACTTTTATACCAAATAATAATATTATTAAAACATGTATTTGATAATAGCATATTCAGACCGCAAAGGGATAAACAACTCCATATTCAGATTGCAGATGCTTAAGCTTATGGGAACAAGTAACCCTAACTCTAATTTATTCAAAAACAACAATAAATGGGCAACCAACAAAAAATTAGCAAATTCAGAAAAAATAGAAAAATTAGCAAAACCAATAGGAAAATTAGTAATAAAAAAGTTAACAACTCTAATTTATTCAAAATGATGCATTAATTACAATAACCAACAGGAAAATTAGCAAAACCAGTAAAAATACTAAACAAAGATGGGACTTTTTTTGTCAAGAAAATGAGTGATCATATGACCCAAATTCTAAAACTAAAATAAGATGTTTATTTACCAATGTTTAATAATTACGAAGTGAATGACCAAAATATCTTTCAACTACACTTCTATGATTGAAGTGACTAGAGAACGGCAGAACCTTCATTACACAGACTGAAGAATGATAGAACATTGATTTTTTTAATTGGAGAACAAGGAAGAATGACATAAAAGCAAACGAGGGTAACGAAGAAGAGGAGAACTCCTTAGATGAGAAGAAATTTAGGGTAAAATAAAACAAATTTAATAATTTTAATTATAGGTAAATAAAAAACATTTTATTAATTAATATTAAGTGAAAATCCAAAGAATTTAATAGTTTTGCAAAATCTTCGATTTTGATCGCAGTCATTTCTAGCACAATAAAAATAGAAAATTAAACACACAAATATAAATTAACACCGAAGTTTGTTAACGTAGTTCAGTACACCTTGTCTATATTTGCGGGGCCCTCATCCAGCTTAATACTTTCACCAAAGAATAACAATAGTTTTATACAAGGCCTTATAGAGCCGATTCACTCAATCTTTGCCACTATCCCTTATCCTCACAACCTATGAAAGTATTTCACATCCAATAACACGATCGACTTCTATTAACCTCAATAAAAGATTTTCTCAACAACTTTTAGCGAAAAAGACAATAATAAAATAACTCAAGTGACTAAAATAACAAAGAATGAAAGTGAATACACTTGAGATAACAAAACAACTTCCCAATTAATTCAGTTTTTTTCAAGACAAATTTGAGAGTTTTTCACCTAGTAAATTGTTGTAGTCAGCTGCTGGGATTTTTATGACTCAACCAAAAGATTGACGTTGAATAATTGAAGTAATTACCTAGCTGGTTCACTCAATTGGCTAGATAAAATCACAGCTGCACACTAAAACCATTAACCACACAAAAAAAAGAAAACTGCAGCCCCTATACACAGCCTAAATTGCGTGAATCTCCAGTTGAAAAACTAGCTGCACAAAGTTGCCCAACCAATGACAAAGACATCAAATAGAAAACGTAGCACCCACTCAAGTCAACCTTCTTCAACCAACGACACACCAAGGAAAGTGCAACGCATACACACAAAGCATAGGATGCATGATTATCCAATTAAGAAAAACAACAGCACCACAAAAAAATGTCATCCCCAAAATCGTTCACTCTACCAAAGCAGGGGAGATCACACGATAGTGGGCACACACACAGCAGTAGGCACACACACAATAGAATCTCAATGTCATTCACCTAGGACTCTTCACAAGATAGAGTTCTATCTTGATACAAACTTTTATAAAAAATTATCAAAGATAGCTTTTTAATTTCAACCTTCAAGACAAATATAATCAACAATAAAATCCAATATATTCTATCCCATCTTGATTTTTAATTTAAAGCTAATCAACATTACCTTGAAAGTCCAATTATAAAATAATGCCAAAAATAAATAATAAGATATATAACATATATCTTAATTATCTCCTCCTTTTTCGGCATTTTGTTCACAAATTTGAAACTCCTCCTAAAGAGGATAATTGGACATGTAAGCATTAAGTACACAATCTAATTGAGTAAAGAATTCCCCTTACTTCAATATCCAAGAATAATCATCCAAAATAACAATCATCCAAAATAAGCAAAACACAAAAAGATAATGCGCAAACACAAACATAAAACCAAGAAGGATTTTCGAAGATGTTCCGATTATAGTGTTCTCCCCCTTAGGACAAAATATGCCAAAAAGCTCAATCAGGTGGCATTGAAAAATGAAGAACCTTTTGCTTCAATTGATGAAGCATATCCATTTCCATTTGGAAAATACCTTCAATCTGTTCAATTTTAATAACCAGTGCAGCATGCAGATTGATGGAGGTAGAAGCCGATGCATTAGAAGATCCAGATGAAGTATAGGGATGATCAACAACTCGTGTGTGCTTATTCATAGTCAAAATCCTTGGCAAGATATTCATAAAGTTATTGGTTCAAGGAAACTCAGATCCACTCGAGGAACTCCATTGGCATATAAGAATTGAGTGATCAAACATATAAAATATAGTAAGGAGTAAGGCTTACCAATAACTGCCAACATTGCATCAATAATAAATCTACCTAAATTAAATTGTTCTCTAGTTCCACTTGCATATACTAATTTTGCCTAGGTCGGATAAATCAAAACAACGTGCGTGCTTGGTAACCAGTTGGCCAACACTAGCTTATGAATAACAAAATATTTTTGTGTTAATATAGAAGCACGCCAAACAGAAGTAGATGGCCAATCAATTAATCGTCCACCGGATAACACAGTAGCAATCACATCATTTAGAACATTCCAATCAGTATTATAATCTAAATTCCCAAGCAAATTATCAAAGCCCAAAAATATATTCAATCTATCAAAGTCAAGTTGAATTAATTGGCCTCGTATATACACCAATTTATAACATATGGCAGATTCGACCAAAAGATCTTTATCTAAATTAAAGTGGCTATTTTGTTCTCTACAAGCTTTTGGATAAAGTGATACTTCAGGTCGATTTGTTTTGTTCTCGAATGTTGAACTAGATTCTTAAAGATGTCTATCGCATTCTTATTATCACACAAGATTGTCAACACGCCCTAATCGATTCCATAATCTTCTAATATCTGTTTCATCCAAAGAAGTTGCAAACAACAACTACTTGCGGCAATGTATTTCACTTTTACGGTTGACAGTGAAATAGAATTATGCTTTTTACTGTATCACAAGATCAAATTGTTACCTAAGAAGAAATAACCCCCTGAAGTGCTTTTCTGACAGTCTGAAGTTTCAGCCCAACCTGCATTACTGTACCCGATTAAATGAGACGTAGAATCACATGTATACCAAATCCCAAATTTAGAAGTACCACTAACATACCTGATAATACTCTTTACAGCTGTTAAATGTGTCTCTTTCAGGTTGGCTTGATTGTGAGCACATACTTCGATGCTATAACAAATATCCAGTCTACTTGCGGTTAAATACAATAATGCTCCGATATAAACTGACATCAACACTTTTGTCATTTTCATCTCTATTTAGCTTCGTAGAGACACTCATAGGAGTTCTCGCATCCCTAGCATTCTCAAGCCCAAACTTCTTTATTAAATTCTTCATATATTTGGTTTGCAATACAAAAATGTCATCCTTCACTTGTTTAATTTGCAAACCCAGAAAGAAGTTCAACTCACCTACCATACTTATTTCAAATTCATGAGTCATTAACTTAATAAAGTCTTCCACCATTTTTGGATGACTAGGACCAAACACAATATCATCAACATAAATCTGAGCAATCATCAAATCATATCTGAATCTTTTAAGAAATAAAGTTTTCTCAACATTACCTCGTTTGTAGCCTTGCTTGATGAGATATTGGGTGAGTCTTTCATACCAAACCCTTGGCACTTGTTTAAGAGTGTAAAGAGCCTTCTTTAGCTTAAAAACATGATATGCATGGATTGAATCATTGAACCTTTTCGGTTGATCAACATATACCTGTTCTTGTATGAACCCATTCAAGAACACACTCTTCACATCTATTTGATAAAGCTTGAAGCCTTTCACTCATGATATACCCAATAATAGTCTAATCGACTCAAGTCTTACCACCAGCGCGAAGGTTTCATCAAAATCAATTTCTCCAATCTGAGAGTACCCTTAAGCCACCAACCTTGCTTTATTTCTAGTCACATTACCCTTTTCATCAGTTTTATTACGAAACACCCATTTTGTTCCGATCATATTCACATTAGATGGTTTTGGCACCAATTTCTATATATTATTTTATGCAAATTGAGTCAATTCTTTTTGCATTGATGCTATCTAAAACTCATCTTGTAAGGCTTCTTTGACATTTTGCTGTTCAAATGAAATGTTTAGCACAAATATCCTGCTAGTTCTCAATAATTTTCCCTTGTTCTTTCTCTTGTTTTTCTTGTCTCACTAACATCTCCAATAACATTCTCTACTAGATAACTTCTTCTAATTCGTGAGGGAGGATCTCAGTTTAAATCACCTTCTCTTGAGTTTTGAGAGTTCAAGGGAATTATGTCCACGTCAAGTGTCTTCGTAGTTTCATCATCCGAAGCAACTGAAAAATCTTCTGTTTGAGCAATTTCCTCACCAGCAACGACTAACTGCAGATCTAGAATTTTTTTGTTCTTGTTTTGTTGATTGTTTGAGTTAGTTTGCAAGGCCGATTTTACAAGTTTTCTTCTATCACTATAGCATTTAATTGAGATACATCATCTATCATAACATTTATGGACTCTAACACTTTCTTTATTCTTTGGTTGAACACCCGATATGCTTTACTGTTGGTTGAATAGCCAATGAAGATCCCTTCATCACACTTCCTTTTGAATTTTTTGAGCTATTCCTCACACTTCCTTTCGAATTTTTTGAGCTATTACTAATCTCTAAGAATATAACATCTACTACCAAAAACATGAAAGTAACTTACATCTAGTTTCTTTCCTTTCCAAAGTTCATAAGATGCCTTGTTCAGGATACTTCTAATATAAACTCTGTTGCATATGCAGCATGTCGTGTTAACTACTTCGGCCCAAAATTGTATAGACATGCTTCTTCCATTCAATATAGATCTAGCCATTTCTTGAAGTGTTTGATTCTTCCTTTCGGCAATTCCATTTTGTTATGGAGTTTTAGATGCTGAAAATTCTTGTCTGATACCATAATTATCACAGTTGAAGTTTATATTCTCAAATTCCCTTTCGTGATCTAAACGAATTCTCATTACTATCATATTTTTCATATTCATAACTTGCACATCTAGGCTTTTTAAATCCTTAAAAGCATATGATTTTTCTTTTAAAAACAATACCCAAGTATATCTAGAATAATCATCAACACACATGTAAAAATATCTCATCTTACCAATGCTGTCATATTGTGTTGGACCAACCAAATCCATGTGAATTAATTCCAATATGCATGAGGAAGTAACATGTCTAACCTTTTTATATGGCATTCTCATTTGCTTCCCTATTTGACATGCACTACATATCATTTTATCTTCTTTGTTCATGGTTGGTAAACCTTTCACAGATTCCAATTTCTGCAACTTGCTAATAAGCTCATAGTTAACGTGCCTATCTTTTTGATGCCATAAATCTATGTTTTCATCATATGAGGCTAATTTACAAGTAGTTGTGACCTGCAACAAATAACAATTGTCGGCTGATCATTTTCCACTCACAAGATGCTCTCCATGCTTGGTTAACACCCTACATTTATCACTTGTAAATTACCAACAAACCAATATCACAAAGTTGGCTTATACTCACCAAATTAGCTTTCAATCCATCAACATGAAACACATTCTTGAGGTGTGGAAGTCTATCCATGCATAGTGTTCCCTTCCAATAACCAAGGCCTTCTTTTAATCACCGAAAGTCACATCCCCATTCACACATCTTTGATAGTTAGTCAAATAGCCCCTTTCTCCTGTCATATGACGTGAACATCCACTATTGAAATACAGACCGCTATGTGAAGTAGCCTTCATAGATTTAAGAATTACAAGAGCTTACAATTGATCTTTTTGAACCTAAAAAAGCTTTGGTACCATGGATTTCTGCTACTGGAAATTTTTTAGTGAATTTATAGGTTTTTGGTTTTGAGTCCTTTGAAACAACATTTGTAGTAACTTATAGCATCTTGGCCTTATATGCCCTATAACCTCACAAAAATGACATTTAGGTATAAACCTCTGATTCTTCCTTGAGGTCTCTTCTTGAACATATCTGATTGCATTATTTTTCTTATCATTCGACTTAGAGAATTCACCTTTGTAACTAATGCCTTGAAAATCTCCTTTAATCTTTCCTATTTCCATCAACTTTTCTAACTTTTTTGTGCCTCCATTTAACATCCTTATTCCCTTTTCCATACTGTTAATTTCAATATTGTTTCACCATGCTCGTCTAATGTAGACAATAATTTATTCTCTAACTCTTGAATGATATTCTTCATGGAGAAATTTTCCTCCTTTAGCTTTTCATTCTTCTTACGTGTTTGTACCTATTTTGTATATGTTAATCTATAAGCCTCATAAATATTCTCCTTTTTTTCATCTTAACCACTATCATCACTGTCATAATCTGAGATCAAATTTCGAGTTGATTTATCTGCATTTTTCCCAGAATTTTTTGATTTATTCACGTTTTAATCATTGGTTGCTTCCTTCTTGGTTACTTTTAAGTAAGTAACTGCACTTTTGTTATAGAAAGCAACTAACGCAATACTACTCACAACTTCTTCTTCATTATAACATTCACTTTTAGATTCATTCTTACCCCAAGTGTTTGTATAGGGCTTCTCTTTTCTCTTTTTCAAGGTGTTAACACATTCTGCTTGAACATGTCCAAAGCCTTGACACTCATGACATTGTAGTCTCTTCACTTTTCTTTCCCTCTTTTGAGTTTTACCTTGTTGTTCAATGAACTCCCACCGTTTTACCTAAACTCGGGTATGTCCTTTTTCACTTTCTTCAATCACTTATTAAAATTTCTTGTCAATAATACTGGATCCTCATTCCCGTCGAATTCATCTCCTACATCATTCACACCTTTATTAATTTCAGCTTGTAGTGCCAATCCTTCGTTCCTCTCCTATTTTCCCCTTAACAAATTCATCTCAAAATTGGTAAGCATTCTAATTAGCTTATCTACTGACAATTCATTGATATCATGAGCTTCCTTGATTGCTGCAAGTTTTGGTATGAACCTCAGAGGTAATGATCTTAATGTCTTTTAAACCAGTTTTAGGTTAAAGTATTTCTTCCCAAGTTGATGTGTTTGGTTTGCCATATCACGCAATCTCTCATGAAAATCTCCAATGGTTTCACTTTCATCCATCTTCAACTCTTCAAATCTCATATTTCGATCCCTCATGTATAGTTTATAGAGTATCTCATGCTTTTTTAGTTGATTCACAAGTTGATATCATTAAAAAGCAACCTTCATTAACAACACTAAAGATGGCATGCATAGTGTGAGTTTTCAAGTACACTCTCTTCTTCAGCTCTTTTCCACTCAAACGGATCATTCAGTACTACTTCTCCCCTTATCATTAGTTATCACCAGATGTGTCCAACCATAAAACACTGAGTTTCATGCTTTTGTTCCCTGTGATTGAAGAAAGACCCTCATATGTGATGTCCATGCAGCATAATTGGAACCATCCAACAGCAGTAGCCTAGTAATTGGTGCTTCTTCTCTTGTAACCATATTTTCGAAACATAGATCTGCACCAACTTGCTGTAAGATTTGGTGACCCGTTTTGATACCAATTGAAAATCCAAAGTAATTAATAATTTTGTAAAATATCTAATTTTGATCGCAGTCATTTCTAGCACAATCAAAAACAGAAAATTAAATGAACAAATATAAATCAACATCAAAGTTTGTTAACACAGTTCGGCGCACCTTGCCTACTTCTACGAGGCCCTCGCCTAGCTTAATACTTTTACTAAAGAACAACAATAGTTTTATACAAGGCTTTATAGAGTTGACTCACTTAATCCTTACCACTATCTCTTGTCCTCACACCCCGTGAAAGTATTTCAGACCCAGTAATATGATCGATTCATGTTAATCTTAACTGAGAATTTTCTCAACAACTTTTAATAACAAGAACAATAATAAAATAACTCAAGTGATTAAAATAACAAAGAGCGAAAGCGAATACACTTAAGATAAAAAACAACTTCCCAATGAATTCAGTTCTTTCCAAGACATATCTGAGAGTTGTTCACCAAGTAAATTGCCATAGTTGATAGCTGGGATTTTCACGCCTTAACTAAAAGATTGACATTGAAGAATTGAATTAATTACCCAGATGATTCACGCACTTGGCTAGATAAAATCATAGCTGCATACTAAACATATTAACCACATACGATTAAGAAAAGTGCACCCCCCATACACAACCTAAATTGCGTGAAACTCTAGTTGAAAAAATAGCTGCACAAAGTTGCCCACTTAATGACAAAGACACCAAATAGAAAATGCAGCACCCACTCAAGACAACAACACACTAAGGAAAGTGCAGCACACACAGAGAGAGCATAGGTTGCATGATTATCCAATTAAGAAAAACAACTACACCACACAAAAAAATGTCCCCCTAGAAAATGTTCACTGTACCAAAACAGAGGAGATCACACAATAGTAGGTGCACACAAAGTAGAATATCAACGTGATTCACCTAGGACTTTTCACAAGATAGAGTTCTATCTTGATACAAACTCTTATCAAAAGTTATCCAAGATAGATTTTTAATTTCAGCTTTCAAGACAGCTATAATCAACCAATGAAATCTAAGATATTTCATCCCATCTTGTTTTTTAATTTAAAGCTAGTCAACATTATCTTGAAAGTCCAATTATAAAATAATGCCAAAAATAAATAATAAGATATATAAAATATATCTTAATAATAAGATGAAAAATTATTATTTAAATACATGGCAATAGACTTTACATGACATACTTAAGTGGACAATTTTAACAGAGACGTAAAATTAATTTCACAAATTTAGTACATTCAAGATAAATTGCTTCTTTTTATAAATGTTAGGAGGTATAATAGAATCAAAGATAACGATAAAGGCTATCTTAGATTTTTTGACAAACATTAAGGGGCAAATTGAACTTCTTGCCTTATCTTTACCAGTAAATGTCTTTTAAAATAAGAGGGGAATCCCTGAATCTTGATAAAGTTTTATTTTAACAATAACATGTATACTCCTCCTAACTAACATAATGAACTATGTTAGCATGAGTTCTTATCTATTAGCTCAAGGTTTGTTATTAATAATTTTTGATGATATCTATATAATATTTCAAAATTCATGTCAAAGTTAATTCCTTTTATTGGTTTTTATTGGTAACGACATAATTCTTAAAAGGAAATAAAATCATAGGAAAACTGTTTTTTTTTCAGGAACCTTTTAGTGAACTTACCATATTAGAAATAATTCCACAAAATCTTGAAGAATCTTACTAATTCGAACAATTAGCTCAAGAAATTTTTGACAAAATTTTCCCTTAACTTCTGAATATTGGAAGATTCCAGTAGAGATAATATCGAAGATTCGTTAGATACAAAGTCAACTCAGAATTAAAATGAAGCAAAGACAAGTTGAAGAAAATGTCTACTTAAGGAAGAGCCACTGCATTTGCGAACAACATACATATTTGCGAACTACTTTAGTAGCATCAATATTCTTGAAAGTTATATCTATATCAAACTTCTTGTGTCTTAGAAAGTGAAAACACTCTATTAATAGAGATTGTTAAACCATTTATACATTTTTTGTTGAGAGCTTGTTGAGGCATGTTAAATACTACTACCTGCTGGTGGATTCCACCGAGAATTCGGGGGTCCAACTCCACCAGGGATCTAATGGTTGGGCTCCGCCAGCGAGGTTTCCCTCGAATCCAAAAAAAAGTGGAAGGTTGAAGAACCTTGAAAAAATGTACTTGTAAGCTTGGAGAGGCTCATAAGCTTCAACCTTAAAAAATATGTACTTGTGAGCTTGGAGAGACTCGTGAGAATTTACTACTTGGAGTTTTATAATGAAATGCTCAAATTGAATACTTGAGAATTGAACGTAGGCTTCATTATAAGTCGAACCAGTATAAATCGACTATGTCACTCACTCTCTCTCTTAACTTTTAAAATTTTGCATTATAGTGTATGTGTTTAATTTTTAAGAGGCTCCTTCACTATTAGAATAGGCTCCTGCTGTTTTAATATTGTAAGATATTTCTTTCGGTAATAGGCTCCTTAGTTTTTAAACATTAATGGATTCCTTTAGTTTTTAACGTTAGCATGCTCCATTCATTTTTTAAACATTAATAGGCTCCGTATATTTACAGACTTGTTTATTAAAATTTAGCATGTTCTTATCGTTTACAATAATTGATAGTAACTTGCAAATTTTAAGCCACGTACAATTCACTCACTCTTGCGTATGTTTGCTTTATCATTATCCTTATTAAAGAATCATTAAAACGTCTTTGTGTTCAAAAATTGAAAAAAAAAGCTCTCTTATACTCATCATTTACCATATGCTAGTAAATATTCCACCTTTTAAATAATATTTTCTTATCCTATTTTACCGTCGTGTAGGTATAATACTCTTGCCATGTATTTTATTGATATAAAAAGAAACGAAACGAAACGAAAAGACAGGAATAAGATGGCTTTTATGATCATCATAATTATTATAAAATTTAAAAACATTGTATATTATTAAAGTGATTTGTTGACGTACATGAATAATTAAATTTATATTAATCATAATGGTTGTAAAAACAATCAAATTAATAGTTATTTAATTATTCCAGAAGAAATCGATTGTATCTAAGATAGATTTATGCTAAAAATTGATTTCATCCAGTTTTAGTTAACTGCATAAACGTATATAAGTGGTGTATATGTTAAATCATATCCTTTGAATTTTGTCTAAAATCTAACGCAACTGATTTCAAGATATACATTCACAAAATTGTTTATTATTAATTCCAAATTGTGTTCAATCAAGTCACTGTGGCGATGTATTAGGTTGCAGTTTAAGCACCCATTTAAAAAATTATTCTTTCCTGTTTGAGTTTGTTGTATCATTTTCAAATCTTATTAAACAAGGAAAATTAATATTTCTTCTGGATTCATCCACTCTTGAATTTTTTATATGGATTAATTTTATTAAAAATAAAAATAAAAAGGGTAATATTCCTTTTCTTGAAAAGAAATTTTCTTTTTCTTTATTTTTTTCAAAATTTAATTTTTCATTTTATCAAATTTATTATATAATTTTAAATTTATGGATATGAGTAAGAAGAATTCTTGCATTCCACAAAATAAAATCTTTTGGATATAAGAAATCTTAACAATGCGCATCGTTTAAAGTGAGAACATTATAGGCTTATATAATACAAAGTAGTGCATGGATTAGTTTTTCGACCTAGTATACAAGTTCTTATCATAATAGCCCTATCACGTTTTTGAACATTGTGAAAGATAGATGTGCTTTCCCTTTCTTGGAAATAAGTTCTTTCTTTAATTTGATGACCAAAAAGTTAAAAGATTAGTTATCAGTTTCGAAAATCATTTGCTTTAGGCTTGTGTGTTAGTGGACGATATTTTTCTTTTGTAGCAGACAAAGTACAATAATTGTCACAGGACCAGCTTTTTCTTGCTCGACGGGACATGCAAGAGTGGGATGTTACACGTTTTTGTGAGTGACCCAATTACGTTATTTAATATTAATTATGAAAATACCAATCATAAAAAAATAACATAAAGTTATTAATTTTTTAAGTTAAAAGTTTAGAAAATATCTTAATTTTTAAAATTTTGAAAAAACATCTTACAATTTTCAATTTTCTAAAAAAAATCTATTATCTTAAACATTAATTTAAAAAAGATGATACACAAGCAATCTGATTATCAAACTTTAATCAATCAAATGGTGCTTATATGAATATTCAACTCAATTTTTAACTTGAACTAAAGTAATTAAATCCGACCCAAATTAATAATTTTTTATAATTATTTTAAGTTATTAATTTAAGTCGAGTTTAATTAGTTCGAATCAAGTTTAAGAATTGAACAGAGTTATTATATCAGTGATATATGATTAATTTATATTTGATATTTATACTGCATGTGTTTCGTCATTATTTTTAACTAAAGTTTAAGAGAATTTTTTTAGAAAATTAAAAGCTAAAAGAAGTATTTTTTGAGAATTTTAAAGATTAAGAATTTTTTAAAAGTTTCTTATGATAAAGTTTTTTAAAGCACTAGATCCCAATGCATTCAATATAATTTTTTTTCCAAAAATTATGGAACCTCAAAGGGGACATAGTCACAAAGGCAATTATGAAGTTTTTCAACATGGGTACAATGCTCCAAGAGACGAATAAGACCCATATTTTCTAATGCCTTAAGCTTATCTAATTTTAGGTTTATCTTATGACTTAGGCCAATATCATAAAATTGGTAAGAAACTTTCTTTAAACTGGTAAAAGAGATAAAGTTAGTAGAGCCAAAATTGAATAGTCGGATGTTTGCACTCCCAAGTCTTAAAGAGGCCTAATAATTAAATCCATTAGAGTTGTCAATAAAGTTTTGTTAGCCAATAGACTATAAAAGTTATTAATCAGTAAAGATCTCTTCATGAGTCAAGTCAAGTGGATGAACACTTGCTTTCTCAAAAAAGAGAATCTTTGAAGATAAACCCTAAATTCATCACTTTATGAACTCTAAAACAGATACTAGCCTTGAGAGATTACATAAGCAGCAACATTAAGTTTAGAGTTGGAAATGGCAAGATATTTAATTTTGATATGACAATTAGCATGAGCTTGATCTCTTATTTCAACTTTCTAATCTTCAACAACTTAAAAGCAACTATTTTGGGATGAGATCCTCTGAGCTAGGAACTAGTTCCCACCTTATATCGGAGGATCTCATTCAAAAGTGATCATCAATAAAGATAAACGGGCTAGTTAATACATCTGGCTAAAGGTGTCAATAGGTTTCTTGCCAATTATAAGAGGAATGCGTATTTACACTGTACTACCCAAATCATGGAATAGAAGACTCAATTATCTAGATGAGACACAACTCTAGGAAATTTACTAACCTAACATGTTTGGGAATTTTCTGAAAACCCCTTCACGCATATTTTGTCGGCAAAATTGGTTTGGTACAAGAATAATATCTCTAAAACCTCCATTATCCTATAGCTCGGAATAAGGAGGAAATGATGAACTAACGATAGACTTTTTTCAACCCTTAACAACAATCCAATATGTTTTCTACGACACTATAGATAATCCTTGATATCGTATTTTCGTTAATTGCAATGCCACGAAAATCAACGAATTGGAACATTTGAGTGGATTCACAAATTTCAGGAGCTAATGAAAGAGGAGAAGTCGGGGTTCTTAGTTGTTTTTGTAACACGTAGTATAAAAATATGTCTCGGATCATTCATGAAAGGGTTAAAAGCGAAAGAAATGCGGAATACTTGATTTCAGTTTCAACGAATTGGAACATTTGAGTGGATTCACAAATTTCAGGAGCTAATGAAAGAGGAGAAGTCGGGGTTCTTAGTTGTTTTTGTAACACGTAGTATAAAAATATGTCTCGGATCATTCATGAAAGGGTTAAAAGCGAAAGAAATGCGGAATACTTGATTTCAGTTTCATCTCAGCTTCTAAAGCAGTTTTCGAGGCCAAAATAAGCTCCAATCACCCGAGACCTTCACACTAATTGAGATCCATTTTCTTCCTAGACTTCGACCCATTGATTCAGATCATTTATTTGATCACTTTATTACCCTTACCTTGATCAAATTACGTAACTTAATCGATAATTTATTAAAAAGTCAAAAATTACAATTAATAGTTGTCCATATAATGGGAAAGGATAAAATTGTACAACATTCTCCTCGGACAATTATTAATTGCAGTTTTTACTCAAGATTAAAATAGTTCGAAAACTCGGTTAAGTCACGCTGTTATATTGATACCAAATTTAAAAATTAAAAACACTTGATCCAAAGGTAATGAAAGTCCAATATTCCATCATGTAAGGCTTGCAATATCAAAAAATATCAAAAAATTCATCATGTATCATGTGTAATACAGGTCCAATATAATCAAGAATATCTAGTACCTTACTAACTTGAATGGGAAAATAGAGTGTGGCAAACTAGGATGATACTTGTATGATCTAATTCGTATCATCTTTGCTTGTAGGTCTCGATTTCTCCAACTTTATGCTAAACTGCATGTGCTAAACTACAACAGAAAAATCATGTTTTCTCTTACTAAATGCTAAACAGCATTAAAAAAAACTTTGTTTTCTCTCACCAGATGCTAAATAACATTAGAGAAAACTTTTATGTTCTCCAACTAAATGCTAAACTACATTAGAGAACCTTTATGAGATTATATCTTATATCCCCCTATGACATATCAAATTTATGGATATCCGTACTAAACTATACATGTTTAAATGACATAAGATCAAGGTCAATCTTTATAAATGCCCAATGACCTTTAAAATGCTTAAGATCAACACAAATCTTAAGACTTTCATATGTATTATGACTATACATAAGAACAGTTATTATTGAGGATAAAAGGATGATCATCTTTATTAATAAATAACCATAATGTCATAATACATTAAAATGTTCAAACATTTAAGGAGCCAATATAATGATCCCTAACTACTGCTGGCTAAGGACCCTAACACGCCCATATTGGATACATGTTTAACAAACACTAATGGACGAAGTCCTTTAGTTAACGGATCAATTAACATCTCCCTAGTCCTGATACGCTTCACTTTGATGTCACCATTCTGAATCAACTCCTTTAGGGTCAAGTATTTGACCTCTAAATGCTTGGACCCTGCGATATTCTTGTTGTTGTTGTTGAACAACACTGCAGTAAGATTATCACAATATAACCGAATGAGTCTATGTTGGACCCCGATTTGTTTAAGGATTTATTTTATTATTTTTATTGTGAGTAGGCTTTAATTATAATTTTTGGGGATATAATTTTTTTTTAAGATTAGAGTTATTAAATGGAGAAATTGGGATAAATTTTGGAAGCTTAAGGTGTTAAATTGAAATTGAAAGAATAAGAGTTCTTGTAAGGGTAATTTTGGAAGTTCACTAAAGAGAGTGGAGTTTAAGCCTAGCAAGGAGGGGCTTTTTGGTCTTTTTGTTCCTAGTTAAGG
>JANQBM010000222.1:5052374-5076813 GCA_025594535.1 Erythroxylum domingense
TCCCAAGTTTTGGAATCAATTATAAGTGCTATTATTTTATATATTAGTTTTCTAAAATCAAATCTAACTTTGATGCTTTGCTTAAAATTTTTAAAAACGTGAGTTTTGAATTTTTAAAGAAATATGTAACAACTTACTTATGAAAATAAAAAATTTAAAAATTATCTAGCCGAATTTAAGTTCTAAAAAACAAAACAGTAAAAGAAGCACCTTATTTTTAACACAAAAACTTTTTGTCACGTTTTCTTAGGGGTATTTATTTCTATTTTTGTTTTTTGTTTTTATTTTTGTTTTCAAATTTAATAAAAAAATCTGTTTGTTTGAGTTTTTAATTTCTGTTTTTTGATTTGATTTTTTTCAGTTTTAAAAAATTATAAAAACTATAAAAAGAGGTTTTTGTTTCCGGTTTCTGTTTTCTTCATAATCTAATTTACTATCATCTAAATATATATTATTTAATTATTAATAAAAATTATGAATAATTTGATTCAAGGTTATATATTTAATAAATTAAAATTAATTATCAATAAATATTAAGAAAATTTTAATTTTATTTAATTTTTATAATTAAAATATATGTAATTAAATTTTAATAATTATTAATAAATATAATTAAATTTAAAATACATAAACATTCAAATAAAGTTTGATTTAATAATTAAAATACATTTCAAATAAATATTAATTTATAAATAATTTTTATTTTTTAAATTATTTATTTTATTAAAATAACATAAATTATTAATTATTTGTTAATAAATATTATATAAGAGATTAAATAAATTTATTTAGTTAAAAATAATTTATCTTTAAATTTTATGTAATATGTAATTATTATCAGTGATAAAAATATAACTATATTAACATTAACAATTAAACAAGTTTTTGTTTTTATTTAAAAAAAATTAAAAATAAAAAATAAAAAATAAAAACTGACAACTGAAAATTACCAACAAAAAAAAAAAGTAGAAACAAACCACACTTTAGATTTCTTTTACCAAACAATGACCATTAACGTACTTTCAAATTTTTTGAAACAATGAAGCATTATCACTGTTTTGAAACAGTAAAAATAAAGGAAGCAATATTGATAAAAACATACGGGTTTTCCTTAGAAAATGTAAACGATGCACCTTCCTTTCTGCACGTACATCGTACATGCATGACATGTCCTTTTTTTTCAACCACTTTTATCTTGGGAACCCTTTATCTTTTACACACAAGTTAAGCAAACAGGAAGACATTCTCTTGTCATCGGTGATATAATGTTTCAGGGAGGTTTAACATCTAACTCAATTGCCCCATTCTTCTTCATTCATGACAAATAACAAAACTTTAAACCTATAACTTGAACTTATATGTTAATCATGACAACCTACATTAACCATGCTCTAATACAGTAAATTAGAAACAATTATTATTCAGAATTTCATAAACAATAAAATTAATAGAAACATACCTTGATTTATGGCAATTGAATATCCTTAATAAGTTTAATAATTTTTAATTAATATTTTTATTTTTATTAGTAATATAAAATTTACCAAAATTTCAAATTTAAAATATGATGAAGAAGATATTACAGGATGCAAGATGACCCACAGTACTATAGGTCAACAGCTTTAATTCAGTGAGACAGACTAGGACGAAACGAATCATGCAAATCATCGTTCCAAAACATGAATCTGCCCTTTGTCCGGCACAGGCATTTTATGATAACATATGAAAAATGTTTCCTTTTTTTTTTTTTTCCTAGCTGTCTTGTATACTAAAATCCTGTCACCTCATCACCTGAAATACAATCAAAGAGTTTAATAACAAAATGACATTATTTCATTTGAAATTATCTAATAATAATTTTTAGACAAACACTAAAAATATAAAAAGAAGAATTTTTACAAAAAATAAGTTTATTTTTAATTGATAACTTCTTGTCAAATTCAAATAAGTTATTTATTTCGTATTATCTTAGTTATGAATTTTATCTCCATAAAATTGAAATTGTGTTTTCTGCTGAATTGATGATACGCAGCTTATGATTACGACCAATTTCATTATTACAAACATGTCGATACTTTGTATTAATATTAAATGTCACATTCGGTGACACGTCGTTGCTTCAATCGGACCACACTGCCACTACCATCGCCCGGGAAGCACGCTTCACCACTCCTGCTACCTCTGCTTTCTCTGGTGGTTATCGCATGGTGAAGCTTCTTCCGGTGGCCAAGAACCGCGGGTGGTTTGTCTCCTATTTTTCTCCAAGCCGCCGAATGTGAAGTACTATTTTTAGGAGTGTGAGGCTGTGGCTTATAGTGCTTCACACTTATGGACCATGGGTTGGACTCACAATGGGCTAAAAAGAATAAAATGGGCCAACATCAGTGGGCTAAAAGCAATTTTATAGGCTGATATTTGGATTAGTTTTTGTACCCATTAAGTCAATAAACACAACAATATAGAGTAATTCTATAATGCCTCGCCGGGCTTAAAAAAATTTTTGTTAAATATTTTGGGCTATAAAGTTGGAATTACAGGAACCCATTTACTTAATAAATATACATTACATATTAGATAATACGGTCAATTAAATTTAGAGATAAGTTTCAAAAATCGTATATATTATGCTTATGAATTTAATGATACTTAGAAATAAGTTTTTAAGTAACTAATAAAATTTAAATTGATTATTTAAATATTAATTAGAAATAAGTTCTTAATTAAATTATAAAATTAAATTGATTAGTTCAATATTAAGTAAATCAAATCATATATATATATACATATTTCTAATTAAATTGACATTACTAGTTTAATAAGAAATAAAAATAACTTTCTAATTTAAAATTTAATTTGATCGGTTCATAATAATTAGAAATGTGTTTCTAACTGAAATGAAATAATTATAATTTCAATATGATTTGATCATATTGCATTGAAATTGTGATTTTGAATAAATTATAATGATCATAGTTTTATTTTGAGCATGAGTTCATTTATTCATTTGATGATTTCTAGTTATATGAGCAGTTTCTAATTTTAGAAAACATTTTTAGAAAAATGGCATCATAAAGAGGACAACTATATTTATACGAATTGTGACACAAATAAGACGACTTATCATTATATTTGTGCAATTACTCTATATGTGATATCTTCTTAAAGAAGATATAATAAAGCATGTTATTACAGTTAATCACTTAATGCAAGAGCTATATTTTGGAAGTTGTCTGACTTTGCTATAATCAGAGAGTAAACTGTTAGGCAGGCTTTGGAACTTAGAATGGCCTAATGTGAAGTCATATAAATAGTTGGTGACAAAATTTATGATAGAAGTTCAAAGAAAATAATTGATTTTGAACTTTATATTTGGTTGACCTTCCACCCAAAATTATTAGTATTATACCATATCAAGCTTGAAAGACTTTATCACATGAATTCATTAAGTCTATTCCATATAGGGTTTGTTATTATGTATTAAACTAAGTTATTGTAATAAATCACAAAAATTATTTTCATCAATATATGTCAAGTAAGATATTATTTAGTTTTTTTCCAAAATATATGATATACAATGTTTATGTTTGCAAATCATCTAGATTATAATAATTGGTATTTAATTGTCATATGAATAATGATTGAGAACATTTGTAGTCTTTTGATTTCATAGATAATTGAAATCTAATTATTCAATATGAGTGTGTATCCATGACAATAACGTGTAAGTATACTATTTTTTCTGTAGAAACTTTGTGTTCCCATTATGGCTACACCAAAAAAAATTGTTCTTGAACTCAAGAAGGGTGAGAAATTAAATGGGGACAATTATAAGATATGAAACTTTAAAATCCAATACGTATTGGAAGGTAAGAGACTCTGAAGCCATTAAAATAATCATGGATGTTCTTGAGGAAGACAATATAACCCAACAAAAAAGGGACTATGATGCTTATGAAACTTGGAAGAAAAAGAATTAATTGTTTCGTATTACGTTACTTAGTAGAATGGACAATACTATCATGCATGAGTTCCTCCAATATGACATAACTAAGGACATGTACACTTTAGCTGCACATTTTGGAGGCATTTTAGTGACCAAAGTGAGGTCTCTTACTATCAAGTTTGATACATATAAGAAATGACTGGATCACACATTGCGAAAGCATTTAAGGTATATGTCAAACGTGATCAGTGAGTTGTGTGATGTTGGACATGAATTATCAGAAAAGTAGCAAGTTCAAGTTGTGATACATTTATTACCTTAGAGCTAGGATCATATGAAGATACATCTAATTCACAATGTGAATATTAAGATAATGGAAGATGTTACAAGGCATCTTATATTAGAAAAAGAATGTATTAAAGCCTCAAAGGTGCCCTCTGAGTTATATGAAGTTAGTTCTAGCTCACATGGAGATGTGAACTAGAAGTGTAAGAATCATAGTGAACTAAATGGAAAAATGATAAGAGAAATACCCATTATACTAAAGATTTAAAAAAGACAAAATGGACCCAATATGGAAAAGGAAAATGCTCTTTTAAGAAGCAGAACATAAAAGGAGTCATTCTCTTTAATTAAGGCAATAAAGGTCACTTTGCTGGTGATTATAGCAGGCCCAAAAAGGTATAATCTTATTGTACAAACATTTATTCTATGAATGTCTCTTGTTCTGTTTTACTAACTAAGTCACATCCTTTGTGGATTGAAGATTTGAGAGCAACCAACTATGTAGCAAAGGAAAGAGATGCCTTCATGGAATTCCAAAAAATCTTGTGTGTAATACAATGGATTTGTGTAGAAGACACCTTAAGGTTTGCTGTGCAAAAGATTAGAACTTGCAAATTACACGTGCATGATGGTCGATCCTTGATCCTATATGAAGTATTATATGCTCCAAAGATTTGACAGAATTTGATCTTCATGTTGATTTTAATAAGTTGTGGTTTTGATGTAACTTTTCATAGTGATGGGATAGTTTTATATCTTGGACATATTTGATATGGTAATAGTTTTATGTTATATGGTTTTATTGTTTTAGATGTTGTTTATTCGAATAGTAATAAAAGTTATTATATGTTTAGATCATCTAATAATTCCAACAATGAGACAATTTTGTGGCATGTTAGACTATGTCATATTAGACAAAATCGAATAAGTCAATTAGCTAAAGAGGGCTACTTAGATAATTTAAATCAAGTAGATTTACCTATTTGTGAACATTGCTAATTGGTAAAATAGCGTGAAAGCCACTTGAAAAGGTAACACGAGCTTCCTATCTATTAGAGTTGATTCATTTAGACATTTATGGTCCAATAAATGTAAGGGCACAATATAGGGGTGTGTATTTCATCATGTTTATAGATGACTATACTCAATATGGTTATGTCTATTTGATTTCTTACAAATAAGATGCATTAAATTGTTACATAAAATATATGAATTTAGTAAAGAATCAATTAGTCAAGAAAATGAAAAGCATTAAGAACTGATGGAGGATAACATTACTTGTCTGATAAGTTCAAGATGTTATGTGATGAAAAAGGAATAAAAAGACAATTAACTATTCCACAAATCCTATGACAAAATGGTGTTGCAAAAAGACAACTAAAAACGGTTAAGGCCATAGTGGCACAATCAAATCTACCTATCACCTTTAGGGTGATGCATTGCTTGCAACCATTTATTTACTTAAATGAGTGCCCGCAAAATCAGTTATGAAAACTCTGTATAAGTTATAGATAGGAAGAAAACCTAACATCAAACATCTAAAACCATGGGGATGTGCTACCTACGCTTATAATCTCTCTTGCAGATATGGGAAACTAGGCCAAAGAGGGAAGAAAAGCATCTTTATTAAATACTCTGAACACTCAAAAGGATATGTGTTTATAGATGAATAAGGTAATAAAGAAGTAACTGGATTTGAATTATGTGACGTCATGTTCTTAGAGAATGATTTTCAAAGTAGGGTGAAATAGGAAAAGACCTATTTCTATATGAAACTCTTGATCGGAATGATTTTATTATTGAGAATCATGAAAAGGGACTTTATTTGAGTAGGAGTAATATAGAACTTGAAGAATTAACTCTAGGAAAATTAAGATTACAATCAATTGATAGTTTATCTATTGTATCTGATTCGAGTAGGAGTAATTAAGAAGTTAATGAATTTGTTTCTTATGAACCACCATTACACTGACGTAATCATAGCAAGATTCCCTTATGTTATTTTGAAATAACAAAAGAAATTCATATGATTATCCCATAAGAAGATAATAATCTAAGGAATGTACATAAGGCTCTTAATGATCCTGCTAAAAAAGAATGGACGAAAGCAATGAAAGAAAAAAATGGTGTCATTAAGCTCAAATGAAGTATAGGACTTAGTTGATCTCCTTAATGGGTGCAAAGCTATTGGGAACAAATAAGTTCTTAAAATAAAGTGAAATGTTGATGGTCGTATCAAAAGCTACAAAGCACACCTTATGGTGAAAGGATATACACAACAAGTTGGAATCAATTATGATGAAACATTTTCACCTATTGTAAGGTTTACTTCAATACATCTAATCTTAGCTATAGTAGCTAGTTTGGATCTTGATTACATCAGATAGATGTGAAGACTACTTTTTTAAATAGGGAATTAAAAAATTATATAGAATAACCTATAGGTTTCATTAAGGCAGGCCATTAACATAAATTATATAGGTTATTGAAATTGATTTAAGGTCTAAAGCAGTCTTCAAGGCAAGGTATATACGTTCTTATAATATAATCCTTTCGTATGATTTTCATATACTTGATGAAGATCGATGTGTATATATTAAAAGATCTAAACATAAATTTGTGATTTTATCTTTATATGTGGATGAATTGCTTGTAAAGACAATGAGTTTGTCAAACAAATCAAATATTGGTTCTTAGCTAAATTTTAGATGAAAGACATTAGTGAAGCTACGTATATTCATAGAGTTAAGATTTCAAGAGATTGTTTAGAAAGATTATTGTTACATTCTCAAGAGACTTATATTCAAACAATTTTAGATCAATTATGTATTCAAGATTACAATCTAATAGATAATCCTATTGCTAAAGTCGAAAGTTTTAGTAAGAAGTTTTGCCCAACTACGCCACAAAAAGGAGAAAATGAATAAAAATCCTCATTCCAACATAGTTGAAAGTCTCGTGTATGTCATGATGTGTACAAGGACAAATATTTGTTACACTGTTGGGATGGTGAGTAGATATCAATTACATTCAGGATAAGCAGATTGGAAAGAAATAAAGAAATTATTGATGTATTTAAAGGGCACTATATATTATGTTATTAAGACAAGAACCTATGTATACAAGTGTATATAAATGAAGAACGAGGAGATTTACATGAAAGAAAATTTATCTCCGAATTCTTTTACTTAACGATAATTCTATGTCATGGAAAAATAAGAAACATTCATAAGTTGCTTTATCCACAATGTAAGCTAAATTTATAGCATGTTCAGCAACATTACAAGAATTGTCACTTAGAGAATTCTTGGTTAGTTTAAGGTTCATTTAAAGTGAGACTAATCCAGTAACAATCAATTGTAATAGTCAAACAACAATCACTTATATGAAAATCCTAAATTTCATTGTAAAACTAAGTATATATATACCAAGAACAATTATATAAAACATATAGTTACACAAGGAGAAGTGAATATGGAGTGTACATCTACATGGGATATGGTGGCAAACCCAATAACAAAAACATTTTTTTGAGATACATATATTAGGTATGTGAAGTCACTAAGATTACATAGATATTAAAAAGTAATTGATTAACATTTCTCCTTGTTTATTCATTCAATATATTGTCATGTATAAAAACACATACAAGTTGACATCTTTATTAAGTAATAAGAATTAATTAATACTTGATTTTGAAATATGTTTACTTTGTATGACATTTTTTATATGAATCAAAAGTATGTCGGATAAATAAAAGATTGGTCCTCTTACAAGGGCAATCAACTCTAGTATTTATGTTGACTAAAGAAGAGACATGCTTTAAGTTTATTATCATGGTTATAGAGAGCTAAAATAAGAAAATTAAACGGTGAATGTTGTTTAGATGATAAGTTAAAAGGAAATTAGTATGGAGTGATCATATGGTCACTCTATCTCTCTTGAGTTGTCAAATGAGAGTTCTAAAGATAAAGTAAAGAGTAGATAAGTGAACTTAGGTTACACATTAAGTATGTTTGAACTAACATTTGTATGATATTGCATGCATGAAAGATATACACTCCTAATTAATAGAGGATGATGTCATAGCATATTACTGTTACCATATGTGCAGAAACAATCATAAAAGGAATTAGTATAAGTCTAAAAATATGAACTTACATTGTGCGAGATCCTCGATATTAAGTGAATCTCTTAATATACCCTTAAGACTCTTGTTTTATTCTTAAGAATTAAATTTAAAGTTTTCCACTTTAGAAGGTTACCAAAATATTATGTTTGATATGATCATATTAGACAATTTTAGGAAAGAAAATTAAACTTAATTCACGAGAACTAAGAATATACGAAGGCCATTTTTTAATTGTTAACTAACATAAGAAAATTAAGTATTCAAAGACGACCACAAACCCTAATTATGAGAATTGAGTACAATTATGACACTATAAAATAAATAAGATCAAAGGAGATTGAAATGTGAGATATAACCTAGGATATAGAATACAATATCTACTCAATGATCAATTCATTAATTAAGATATCATATATTCTTAACAAACATATGACCATGAGCTTTTGTCATATGTTGGTCGCACGAATTATTGAATAAGTATAAGAATTTACAGAAATTATAAATACGTAAATTCACTATGTGTGAGTGAGAGATGATAAAAAAATGACATATCTAATGAGCTTAGGGTGTGATATTTTATTTTTAATTGTTAATAATCAATTAACAAAATGACATTATCAGTAAATATGAGATAATATTCATTTGAAATTTTTATGATGATAATTTTTAGATGAACACTAAAAAACTACAGGAAGAATTTTTGTGAGAAACAAGTTTATTTTTAAGAGTCCTTTAACTAGTGGATTAAAAATCTAAGTAAGTGATTTGATTTGATTAATGATACATATATTTCAAGGATCTTATTGTTTATCTTTATGTTCAATTACTTCTTATATAATTCATAATTTGTACACTCTATCATAGTATCAAAGCTTACAAGGTAATTTTTTTCATAACTTATCTTATATATCAAAAACATACCACTCTACATTCATCCTAACCCTAAACCAAACACCTTTATTTATTAATAACAAGCAGCACATACAATGGCATAACTCAACACACTACCTTTACAATCAAATTCAAGTAAGTGATTGATTTGATTAATGATGCATATGTTTGAAATATCCAATTGTTTATTAGATGTTAGATAATTACTTCTTATAGAATTCATAATTTATACGCTCTATCATAGTATTAGAGCCTATAAGGTTTTTTTTTTCATTACTACACACTCATCTTATATAAAAAAAAACATACCATTACATTCATCCTAACACTAAATTAAACGCATATTTATCAATAACAAGCAACACATACAAGGGCGAAACGTAACAACACATTACTTTTCAATCACATTACCCATTTCCTAACCATAAAATTATATTCATCAAACCATTTTATTTGACAAAATCAAATTCAAGCAAGTATTGCCACATCTGATCTCCTCTGCCATATTGATGGAACAACTTCTATACTAGCTACATTTTATGATGACCCTCTGTCTCTACAATTTGTCAAATGGAAAAAATGGATTGACTTTTTTATTGCTTCCTCATTACTTCCCTCTCCACCTCCACTGCCCAACATGCTCTTGGTCACCATACTGCACATAGTCGGATTGAAAATGTTTCATGTAAAAATCTAACTCTCAAAGGTCTCTCTTCTGACAAAAACTTCATACTTTGAAGAAAACCTCAATGTTGGTCACTGAATATCTTTCTGCTATTTCCTACGTTGTCGACAAACTGGCTATCATTAGAGATAACATTTCAAATGACAATCATATGCTCTTTAACTAAATGGTTTGTACTTAGACTATGAATCATTCATCACTATAGTTAAGCATCGTAATACACCCATATCCTTTGATGAACTTCAAGCTAACCTACTTATTCATGAACATCAGCTTCAACCTTCCTACTAGTACGATATTCATTGCCTTTTATGCTAGCTACCACACAAACAATGGGATGACAACAATATGGGTTGAAGAGGATGATCCTCTTGGCTCTACAATACCTTAACGCTTTTAGACCCTTTTTTAACTCCAATGGGCTAATGAATCCTTTTAATGACCTAAATGGTCAGAAGCATTTTTTGGATCTATTTATTCAAATGGACCATGTCTTCCTTTAGCCCTTTTAATTCCGTTTTTAACCAATACACTAATTAAAATCCATATATAGCCCATAATTTTCCACAGGCCCAAACCTAAAGATATTACTCCTTTTCCTACTCCAATTATAATAATAAACCACCATCTCAATGCCATATTTGATGGGTCATATTACAACTTATTATCGTCTTCGATATTCTTAATCTTGTAATCATTATGTCAGGCCTTCAATTGATCACCAAAATCTTCCTACAACATTTACTGCCCTGAACTTATAAAATCCTTAAGAAAATTACCAATTTACTTAAAGTATTTTTACTTAATGGTTACCTGACATTGGTGCTACCATTCATATAACTCCAAATCCTTAACTTATGGGATTTGAAACATTATATGATGGTTCAAATCAAGTGATTGTAGGGAATGGTCACACTTCTTATTTCCTCTATTGGTAATTTTTCTCTTCCTACTCCACTTCGTCCACTCCATCTTGTTGATGTTTTAGTTGTTCCTCAACTCAATACTGACTTGTTCTTAGTCACCAAGTTTGTCAAAGATAATTCATGTCTTATTAAATTTAACCACTTTGGCTATATTGTGAAGGATTTCACCTTCAGGACACCGCTCGTTGCCAGTTCTATCCATATTAATCTCTATCATATGAAGATTCCTCTGTACTTCAGAAATCATGTTTCCTCTACTATCACTCATACTCCCCTTAACCTCTGACAACAGTGTTTTGTTCATCCTTGTTTAGCAACACTTTCTAGATTCTCATATCTTTTTCTCCACCATACAATGTCAAAAATATCTTGTCTTAAAGGGAAAAGTACTAGACTTCCATTTTAATTATCTTATTGTATCTCTATTAGTCCTTTACAACTTATTCACTACGACATTTAGGGCCCTCTCCTTCTTGCTCTATTTTTGGCTTTCGTTTTTTCATTATTTTTATTGAATATTTCATTCAATATATATGAACATTTCCCTTAACTCATAAATCTCAAGCTCTCTTTCACTTCCAAACTTTTAAAACCATAGTTGAAAATCTTTTTTTGACCACTATTATAAATTTTCAATGCAATGGAGTTCCTAACCTTATCAAATGTGCCTTTCTTACTTTCCTACCTCTTATGGCATTACATATTGTATCTTTTGTCTTATTACTCTATAAAAAAATGGCTTTACTGAATGAAAAATTTGTCATATCACTTATATTGTTTTTACTCATCTATGCTTCTCTTCTTAAAACCTTTTAGTATGATGCTTTTTCCATTGTTGTTTAACTTATTAATTTTTACCTACCCTTAATCTCCATTATAAGTCTCCTTATAAGTTGTTCTTTCTTTTGAAACCAAACCTATTTCATCTTCGTGTTTTTGGATATGCCTATTTTCACCAAAATATACTCTATGTATTTTTCTTGGATGTCCTTTTACCTATAAAGACTACCATTACTTTGATCCCCACATTTCTAAACTTTATATCTCTCGTCATGTTCATTTTCTTTGAGTATGATTTTCCATTTGCCACTTCCCCTCCCTCTTCTTCCTTACCCTCTTATTTTTTGTTATCACCTTACCTTTATCGTGTAACCCTTCTTCTTCCCTTTCCTCGTCTCAGTCTCCTTATTCCTATCCTACCCTTTCCTCCTTATATTTGCATCCTGTGATCACTCGCACTTGTGGTTACAACCGTGTCCCTCGTACCTTTTTGGTTTCATCACTTAGTCTACCAACACTCGAAATTTCCAGTCTTCTGATCCCACTTCCTTTACTCAAGCCAACAAATTTCTCCCTTAACATCAAGTTATGCTTGATTAGTCCAACGTTATACATCGCAACAACACCTAGACTCTAGTTCCTCCATCCCCCAAATGTAAATATTGTAGGTTGTAAATGGGTTTTTCACACCAAGAGGAATCTTAATAGTACCATTGATCACTACAAATCTTGTTTGGTCACCAAAGGCTATCATCACACTTAAAGTATTGATTATACTAATATCTTTAGTTCTGTTGTCAAACCTACCACCATTTGCATTATCATTTCAATTTTTATCATAAATAATTGGCCTATTCATCAACTTGATGTAAATAATGTCTTTCTTTATGGTCATCTCCTAGAACTTGTGTTTGTGTCCTAGCCTCCTGGCTTTATAGATCCTCATCACCCTTCTTATATGTTTTGTCTTCATAAAGCTCTTTATGGTCTCAAATGAGCTGCTCGTGCATGGTTTCATCATCTAAGTTAGAAATTTCATGACCTCCATTATGTCTCCCCTAAATCTAACACATCTCTTTTTGTTTACTCTATGGATGACATTTTGGTCATTAGGTCTTCTTTTTCCTTCATCACATCACTTATTCACGATCTTAATTCTACATTCTCCATTAAGGATCTTGGCCCACTTCACTACTTTCTTAGTATTAAATCTACAATACACCATCTGGTGTTTTACTTACCAGACCTAGTGCGCTAAAGATCTTCTTTATCGAATGAAAATTTATAACTCTAAACTTATAAACACATCTATCACTCCTACCCTTCCCCTCTTCAAAAATTATGGTCATCATCTTTTTTATCATATTGAATATCATATTATTGTTGGTGCTTTCCAATATCTTTGTCTTACCCAATTTATTGTCAACAAAGTTTCTCAATTCTTTCATTGTCCTACTAACACTCATTGGATTATGGTAAAACAAATTCTGCAATAGTTTTTGTCTATTATCTATCATGGTACTCACTTCACTCACCCTAATTCCCTCATCATATAAGCATACTGTGACGTTGATTGGGTTGATTGTTTTGATGTTCGATGTTCTACCTTTTGCTACTGCATCTTCCTTAGTTATAATCTTATTTCTTGGAGTACCAAGAAACAACATATTATTGTCAGATCTAACGCAGAGGTTGAATACAGAAGCATTGCTCTTATCATTGCCAAACTATGTTAGATCATGTCTCTTCTTGGTGAACTTGATCTCATTTCAATCAGATCCATACTTTGGTGTGATAGGTTGGTGGAATTAGTTATTGAATAAATATGAGAATTGCATAATTTCAATTATTAATTTCATCATGTGTGTGAGAAATAATAGATACAAACACTCATGATAGTATAGGCATCCAATTATAAATTATAATAATTAGTCAACTATAAGGGTAATTGTAATAGTTTCAAAAAATTATAATATATAAGATGTAATTTTTAAAAATAAAGATAAATGAGAAGATCATAAGAAAGATTTATACATGAAAGTCCAAACTTTCCTCTAAAAGATTTATATATGAAAGTCGAAACTATCCTCTAATATATTAAAAACATAATAAAATTAGTAAATAATTTTGTTCTCATAAATAATATATTATTATAATCCTATAAGTATATAATTAAAATTTTAATTGTTTTTGGTTCCTCCAGTCTATATCCTTCTTTGTATTAGGATAATGACCAAGCCTTCAAGATTCCTAATATGTGTAGGTTTTATTTGCTTTTTTGACACTATTTCTAAATTCCTACTCTATGTAGGATTCCTACCCTAAGGTTGTACTACTATATAAACAACTCCTTGGGGGTCCTTTGTAACATCGTATTGGTGTGTTTTTCATTAGTCCTGAAGTTTGTGAGAGAAAAAACACTTGTAATTTTTTTTCTTTGACATAGTGCATATTTTCAAGTTCTCTTCATCCTGTGGTTTTTTCTCCCTACACTCGGGTTTCTCATGTAAAAATTCTTTGTATCCTTTTATTATTTTTTCTTTATTTACTTGATCGATTCCATTACTTCCGTGACTACTAACACGACAAACTGGTATCAGAGCAAGGTTCATTTCAATTAATCAAGTCATGTCACCATGTCTCCTTCAACCAAATTCGACATTGACAAGTTCAACGAGAAAAATTAGTTTTGTTATTTGGAACGTCCAGATGCAAATCGTTCTCACACAACATCGATTGAAGAAAGCTTTGTTTGACAAGACAAAGAAACTTGCCAATATGTCAGACGAGGACTAGCAAGAGTTGGACAAAAAAGCTTTGTTTATTATTCAGTTATATTTGACGTATGAAGTGCTCCAGGAAGTAATCAATGAGACTACCGTTGCAAGACTTTGGTTGACATTAAAGTCCCTTTACATGATGAAGAGTCTGGCCAACAAACTTCATCTCAAAGAACATCTTTTTACGTTCAAAATGTCTGAAGGTACACCCGTCCCATCTCATATTAACGAATTTAATTCCATTATTATTGATTTAGAAAATATTGATGTTAAAATTGATGATGAGGATCAAGCAGTGCTTCTTGTTATTTTACTACCTCATTCGTATAAGCACTTTAAAGAAATTATACTTTATGGTAATTGTGAAACTCTCCCTTTAGAAGAAGTTTAATTTGCTTTATTGTCTAAAGAAAAGTTTGATGTTTCCATTGAGAAGGAGGCTAAGGGTTTAACAGTTAAAGGAAGAACTTTTGAGAAGGAAGAGAGTCGTAAGAGCCATAAGAACTCCAAATCTAAATCTAAAGGAAGGGACACCAATATTATATGTAAATATTGTAATAAACTCAAGCACAACGTCTCATATTGTAATAAATTGAAAAATAAACTCTAAAAAGAAGGTAAAAATAAGGGTAATCAATTTGATTTTACCCCTGAGGTTGCTATGGTTGATTTTAATTTAGGAAGTGATGTTCTTTTGGTTGTTTAAGGCGAACGACAATCCAAAGATAAATGGATCCTAGACTCCAGTTGTACTTTTCATATGTGCCCTCACAAGGATTGGTTTGCCACCTATGAAAATGCTAAGGTTGTTGTCTTTATGGGTAACAATGCATGGTGTGATGTAGTGGGGAAAGATACAATCAATATTAAAACTCATGTTGTTATTGTTAAAACCCTTACTAATGTTCATCACATTCTTGATTTGAAACGCAACCTTATTTCACTTGGTACACTTGAGTCTCTTGGGTGTAGATACTCCTCTGAAGGTGGATTCATGAAGGTTTTTTAAGGTAATCTTGTAGTCCTTAAAGGGAAAAGACATAATACTCTTTATGTGTTGCAGGGCTCTACTATTATTGTTACTGCTGATGTTTTCTCATCTAAGTCTCACCAAGATGCCACAAAGTTGTGGCATCACTGCCAAGGCCATATGGGTGAGAAAGATATGTAAATCTTATGCAAGAAGGTTTTATTAAGCTAGAATTAAGGTAATATAGAGTTTCGTGAACATTGTGTCTTTGGAAAAAAGAGTAGAGTGAGTTTCTCTTCCCTAGGGATTCACAGGACTAAAGGTACTCTGGATTATATTCATTCTGATTTAAAGCCCTCTTGTGTTGCTTCTTGAGGTGGTAGAAGGTATAAGTTGAATATTATTTGATGATTTCTCTCGTAAGGTTTGGGTGTTTTTCCTAAAGAAGAAGAATGAAGTTCTTCCGACTTTTAAGGAGTGGAACACCCAGATTGAGAACCAAAAAAGTACAAAAATTAAGCAGTTGAGAACTGATAATGATTTTCAGTCCTGTGAAGATGTTTTTGACAACCTATATAAGAAGGAAGGCATTGTTAGATACCACACTTTGGTTAATAAGCCTTATCAAAATGGAGTTACTGAGCGTATGAGTAGGACTCTATTGGAGAAAGTTCGATGTATGCTTTCTCATGGTAAATTAGGATGTAAGTTTTGAGGCAGCTACTACTGCATGCTATCTTGTCAATCGTTTCCCACATTGTTCTCTCAACGGAAAAGTCCTAGAAGAAGTTTGGTCAAGTAACTCTAATCTTCATACTTTTTGGTGTCCTATTCATGTTCATGTATTAAGGGCAAGTTAGAGCCCCGTGCTGTTAAATGTGTCTTCTTAGGTTACGGGTAAGGAGTTAAAGGTTATCGTGTTTATTATCCTAATCCTAAATATTGTAAGGTTTATCATAGTTGTGACGTAACCTTTTATGAAGATGTTATATTTTCTCCTGGGAAAGATCCTGTGTTGTCTTCTCTTTGTACAGATGATCAAGCTAGTACAAGGGAGAAGGTGGAGTTCGGCATCCCTGCTACTCCCCCTAAGGAGATAGTCCCACTTAATTCTAAGTCTTAGGAAACTTAGATTGATGTTACTTACAAGTTGATCCACTGACAATGCAACTTGATTATGTGTTGACCTGAGATTGTTCTAAAAGACAAACTCAATGGCCAACGAGATTGTAGGACTATGATTGTGTTCTCTTTACTTATGCTTGACTTGTTTCATAAGAAGTTGACACTTTTCTGAGCCAAAGAATTATTTTGAGGCTATTGCTAGTATAGATGCTAGGAATTTGATTGGTGTTATGCAGGAAGAAATTGAAAGTCTTCATAAGAATGAGATTTGGGGTTTGGTAAAGCTTCCTAACGGAAAGAATGCTATTAGTTATAGGTGGATTAATAAGCTCAAAGAAGGTATCATCGGTGTTGAAAGCAAGAGATAAGACTCAATTTATTATACATGGTCTTGATCAATATGAAGGACTTGATTTCAACGAGGTATTCTCTCTTGTTGTGCATCATACCTCTATTCACATACTATTATCTTTTTTTGCTCTTCATAACCTATAACTTGAGTAAATGGATGTGAAAACTGCATTCTTGCTTGGTAATCTTGAAGAAGAAATTTACATCCATTAACTCTAGGGTTTTGTGGTTCAAGGAAAGGATGACCATGTTTACCATTTTAAAAGATCTTTGCATGGTCTCAAACAATCTCTGAGATAGAGGTATAAGAGGTTTGACTTTTTTATGATTGGGTGAGGCAATTCTAGAAATAGCTATGATAATTGTGTGTACTTTCTAAAGTTCCCTAATGGTTTCTTCATCTATCTTTTGCCTTATATTGATGACATATTAATAACAGCACCCAGTAACGCTCTTATTGATAGGTTGAAGTCCCAGCTTAGCAGTGAATTTGATATGAAAAACTTGTGTGCCGCTAAAAAGATTCTTGGGATCTAGATTATTCGGATCATTAAGCAGGAAAAATTATACTCTCTCAAAAGAAATATATTCAGAAGATGTTTGACAACTTCAATTTAGCTCATTGTAAGCCCATTACTACTCTATTAGTTGCACACTTTAAAGTATCTACTGAACAATGCCTATATACTAGTGAAGCTAAGAAACATATATCTCGTGTTTTGTACTTCAGTGTTGTTGGTAGCTTGATGTATGTTATAGTATATACCCAGCTGGATTTGGCCTATGCTGTCAGTGTTGTATTTAGGTACATGCATAATCCTGGTAAGGAGCATTGTGAAGGTGTGAAGTGGATCCTTCACTACTTAAAGGGTTCTAGTGAGCTCAGTTTGGTCTTCGACAAAAGTCATTCTGATCCTAATGGTGTAGTTAGCTATATTGGTGCCGACAATGGTGGTGACTAGGATCGGAGAAGGTCACTTTCATCTTATGTTTTTACTCTTTACGGTTCCACTATCAATTGGTATTCTTATCTATAGTCTATTGTGACATTGTTGACCATTAAAGTGGATTATATCACTACTATTGAAGGAGTGAAAGAAGCTATTTGGCTCCGAGGTTTGGTGAAAGAGCTTGGTCTACAACAAGATGTCCTTTTTATCTTCTGTGATAGTCAAAGTGTCATCCATCTCACGAGAAATTGTATCACTTTAAGACTAAACATATCGATGTTCAATGCCACTTCATTTGAGATACTGTTGAAGTAGGTGAAGTTATTGTTAAGGAAGTTCACATTGTTGCGAACCCTGTCGACATGTTGACCAAGACACTACCTATTGCTAAGTTCAAGCATTGCCTAGGCTTAGCCAGTATTCTTGAAACTTAAGCACCCTTCAGGGCTTACGACAAAGAGAGCTCCTACTTTCAGTCTTACGTTAAGGTGGAGATTTGATGGGATAATGACCCAAGCCTCCAAGATTCCTACTCTGTGTAGGTTTTCTTTCCTTTTTTAACATTATTTCTAAATCCCTACTCTATGTAGGTTTCCTACCCTAGGGTTATACTGCTATATAAACACCCTCTTGGGAGTCCTTTGTAACATCTTATTGGTGTACTCTTCATTAGTCCTAGGGTTTATGTGTATAAGAGAGAAAACACTTGTAATTTTTCTTTCTCTAACATAATGCATATTTTTGGGTTCTCTTCGCTTCGTGGATTCGTCTCCTGACACTTAGGTTTCCCACGTAAAAATTCTTTATATCCTTCTATTGTTTTTTCTTTATTTACTTGATTAATTCCATTGATTTTGCAACTACTAGCATGACACTTTGGAACTTCACCAATATGAAACTGAAATTCTATAAAGCTTGTGCATTATCCATTCCCATTCAAGAATATTATTGACATTGTATGTTTTCGAAACCAACACAAAAAATTAAAGAAGAGCCAAATATAATTGTGTATAAAAAATGCCTTAAGCTTAAGTTTATGTTTGGTTAGGGGTTTATTAATGGAATGGAAAGTAATGTAATATTATTCCATCATTTGGGAGGAGAGTTTATAATGGAATGGAATGGGATGGGATGGGATGGGATGGAAGAGGAGGTTTCATATTGCATCTCATTCTATTCTAAACAGTAAAAATAAGAAACCTCTGATTTGGGGGGTTTAGGATGGAATGTAAAATGATAAACAACTTTTCTCTATATTACATTATAAACCCTTCTTCCAAACAACATTTCACTATATTACATTATGAACCCCTTCTATCCCTTCCAAATAACAATTTTCTAATATTACATTCATTTACATTCTATTTCATTATAAATTATTCTGTCCCATCAAAAACATTACTCCAACCAAACATAACCTAAAGAAAATTCACGTCAACTTGAAAGCGATAATAAACTACCAAAATCCTTTTTCTTACTCCTAATTATATATTTTACTTTTCTATTCAGGGATTTGATCCTAGAAACTTGAACTTAGCCCTGACCAAATTGATTGAATTAACATGAGAGGAAACCAATTTTGCATTTGCCAAAAAAGAACTCCATAAGTTCATTTTTAAATCCCATAACATAAGCCGAAGCAAAGAGATTATGAGATTCTGGAAAAGTTTCAAGTAAATTGTGCTCGGAATGTATTTATATTTATTGAAGATGTTAGATATAACACGAAAAATATTAATTGGTTCAAGATCAACTATTTATACAAATAAAAATAATGTAGAAATTTACCTATTTTATGATTTTTTTATTTAATTAAATTTGCTAAATTAAAAAAAACTGTTAAATTTTCGATCATCTTTTACATAACTTAATAGAAAACGATATTAGTAAGATCTTTTGAAAAAAAATTTATACAAAGAATTTTTAATAAGTCAAATCTAACAATTATTTATAATATTTTCTTATTCGTTTATATCACAAGTCAGGTAAGTACTCAATTTATACTAATATAGTATTATTTTTATTCATTAGACTTCACTCCACTCAATTAAATAGATTATTAAACCACTTATTGTTTTATAAAAAATTAAATTTAATTCTAAAAATGGTAGGAATACCTTATCCACACTAATGAATTTTTTTTATTAGATTTGGACTCAACCAATTTGATCTTTTGTTAGATTACTTACTACAACAAAGTTGATATTTGGCTTTAAAAAATTATAGCTAAATGTGTAAAAAATGTCGATCCTATAGTTTTTAACTAATTTTCTATATTGTCGCTCAAAATTTTGTCAAATATCTGTAGTTGAAAACTATAGGTAATGTTTTCAAAAATTGTCGTCAATAGTTTTTGTTACGCTTTTTTTCGTAGCTAAATATTATTAGTTACATTTTCATAATCATAGCCAAAAGTTTTTAGCTACTTTTTTTATTTCTAAAAACGTAGCCAAATGTTTTTAGTTACGTTTCTAAAAATATAGGTTCTAACTAAAGCAAAGTTCACATAACTTTACCATTCACAACATAATCATTAAGCAGTTACATCTTCATCAATTATGTAATTGGAGACAAAGATATTAAATTTAGATTATAATAAAAATAGGAATTGAAAGAAAAAGTTATAGGAGGTATAATTAATAATGTTTGCTTTCCTCTTTATTTCTATCATAATCTGAGCCAAGTAATCTTCTAAATAACATATCGTGTTTTGTTATTTTTGCTCGAGTTTCCAATAATGCAACCTTAAGCCCCTTGTTTTCCTCTTGAAGTTGTTGAATGACTATTTTATTGATGAGGTTGAAATATTTAGCTTAGGGTTATAACCAAGACCTTTGACATAGCCAGAATATGTAGTAAGTACGGTATCACAAATGTCTTCTGCACTGAGCTCATTTCTCTTAGAAATAGATTTCTTTAAAAATTATTACATCTTATTCTAAAATTAAAAAATAAACTAATATTCAATTCAAATATTATTAGTTGCTATTACATTAATAAATGAACTAAAATATTAACAAACTGACTCACGATTTATAGTATCAGTCATATATTTTAAATATATATGTATTTTTCTAAATCAACTTTTTTTTGAAAAATTAAAAAATTGGATTGATAGATTAAAGATGAAAAACAACGTTAGGAAAATAGTAGTACTCTCCTTAGTCTCCTACAACAAAAGACAATACACTACACAATACAACCAAAACTAATTGGAACAACAACTTAGTAAGAGCAAGGAACGACACCATTGCCTATCCTAGTCAAGTCGATTGTAAAAGAGGTAAAGACCACTCCCATCCACACATCGAAGATGCTGGTGTTTCCAAATTAGGGCTATGAGAACAGAGGTAATCCAGAGGCTTCCTAGCTCGCTTCCATCTTCATATTGACAATATAACAAATTAACTCCTTAAGTAAGGCAATATTAGTCCACTAAAAAAATCAACTAAAGACACCATTTATACATCATTTCCATAGAAAGATTTGGCTAGATGTTGCGTGCCAAGATACATTTTTTTGTTTATGAGGGTCATTTAATCCCCTATTGTTGGTATCTGGGATTTTTCTTTCTCTTCCTGACTGATTTCCTTTTTGCAGTTTTTAACTGCACAAAAATCTCCTGAAATGTCTAGGATTTGGTCTGTAATTGATGGATAATCACAATCCTATATTGTCAAATCTAGCAATTGTCAAATCTAGACTGCTTTCTTAAGGGGAAATTATTTTCTGTTCTACATTTTGAGAGATGATATTTCTAGTCCCCCGACTTGCCACACAATAATCACTGGAGTTTATCATTGTTGTTCGTTCTTCATACTTCAACCTAACTTTAGAATTATCATTTTGTCCTACAATTACTAATAGAGTCAACAAGTTGGCCCAATCCATCTGACAATTCTCCAAATATTGCGAGGTAAAGTAATGCACTTCATTTTCCAGACCATTGGTAGAGGTGTGTCTAGATGCTATATTGGGCTTCCCACCTTCAGTATTTGGGGTATCAATTGTTGAGTTATCCAGATTCTCATTAGCAACAATTTGTACACCCACAACCTCATCATTATCCACCGGAGAAGAAATGAAGAATCACCGACAATAATTCATCCTACCATCTAGTTTGAAAAAGTTTGCCTGTAGGAACTCATTTCTTGGTTGAATTATGAGGCTTTCAGGGATATGTAACATTAATTTCAAATTTTTCAATCTTCCCCGTTTCACCCAATTTGAGAATTGGTAAATGATCACGTAATATAACATTGCTTTTGACCTCCACACAGATTTGTTCATATCCAATTCGCTCCATTCTAGATGTTTAAGCATCCATACAAAGAGGCTTTCATAAAGAGCTTGTTAAAAACCTCAATTCTTCAATTGTCTAAAATTCTAGTGGCAAATTATGAAATTATACCAGATAGGAAAAAATTCCACACATTCCCTATCAAAAGCTATCTCAAGTTTTGACTTCTGGAGGGTTAGCTCCCAATATGCCAAGGTCTCATTTTCAGTATTTCATTCAAATTACTATCAACAACAAACTTAAACAGAATAATGTTATCATCCAAGAGTAAAGTTTTTTCCAAACCTTTCTTACCCATGAGTAAATCAACTTGCTTCGCAGTACAAAAGTAGAAATCACTTTTGTAATTTTGGATTCGGCTTTGTGCTCCCTCAGTTTAACCTCACTAACAAAGAAGAACTTACAATAACGTTATGAGGTAAAACTTCAATATGAATGGACTTGAACTTCAAAGTTTTGGTCTTGTAATCTAAAAACCGCAATCCCTCAAACAGTCAACAACAATTTTTGATCATTCAGTAATATTTATAAACACAGCTGAAATCTTCCTGAACCTATATAGCACGGACACGGCTCCATTGTGCCATGTCCGTATGTCCGAAACGTGTCTGACACGGACACACGGTGGACACGTGTCGGACACGTTTCTATACGTGTCGGAATAAAAAAATTATTTTTATCGGCTTGGACACGACTCGGACACTTCTTAATATGGCTCTTAATATTTTTATAAATTATTTGAAATTTTATTTAGTTGACATAGATAGTCTTCCTTATTAAGAAAGATAAAATTGTTGAAACTTCTCAAATTCCTCATTCTTCTGTCGCCCATCGCCCTGTCTTCCATCTGCTCCTTCACGTCACGTCTGCGCTGGTTCTTCAATCTTCATACAACGTTGTCTTCATATTCAGGTAGGCTGTCTTCTTCAATCTTTTTCTTGGGTGGAATACGTTATTCACTTATTTGAAAGTGAAACAGAACCATGGATGCATCATGACGTTATGCTATTTGGAATTTGTTACTCATCCATTCATGGAATTCGTTACTCAACCAGTCATGACGTTATGCATGTATTTCTTTTGTTTTGTAACATCATGTACAGACTATAGAGTCGTGTGTAATGGAAACACACGACTCTTTTATGGTGCTGCCAGCCAATTTTAATTTCTAGAAAATTTTAACAGATGTCTTGAAGCGAAGGGGAGTTAGAGATTACTTGAACGCTGATGAAACATCATTGAAACAGTGGACAAATTTTACTATAACCAGTGTTCTCTCCAACCTCATGGTTTCAATGATGTACATCAGTTTTGGGATATATGAATATTGGTCCATATAACTGTCACGTTTAAGTAGAAACCAAGTTAGTCACTTCAGATTTAGGCTTTGATTGGGTCAATTATTTTTTCTATCTTCTGTTCATCAACGTAACAAAGACCAAAATCTAAAAATAGAATATAAGTATAAAACAAAATCTTTTATAGCCTACAATCTTTTTTAGAAGTAGCAATCTTCATGTGTGATTTTGAAATTAGAAATGTGTTTGGTTGAAAGTTGCTTTTCCTGTCTTGCTTTCTTCATCGACATAAAAATACTTTGTTGTTTTTTGATATTGTTTACTTGTTTGTTAATACAATATTACAATTTGGTATCTTAATTAGGTATTTCAGTCCACTATTCTCCTTTTTCCATGACTTCTAGTAGCGGAGCTGAACAAGAAAATCTAGAAAAACCATTATGAAAATATGTGGTGAAGAAAAATAAAACAGATGGTGGTGGAAACTTTGAGTTTGAGTGTAGTTTTTGCCATAGCTCATTCAGAGGTTCTTACACTAGGGTAAGGGCACACCTGTTGAAATTATCAGGCAAGGGAATTCGAGTTTGTGGTGACATTCCATCCTCAAAGATAACAGAACTTAAAAAAATTGACAATGAAGCTACATTGTTGATTGAAAATTCTAAGGCAAGACCTGTCCCTCTTCCACCCTTATCTAGTCAATCTCAAAATTTCTCAACTAATGAAGTATCATGTACTGGTAGTTTTGATTCAAGAAAGAGGAGGGCAACATCAAGACCTATAGATGATGCTTTCAATATGCAAGCTAGAGAAAATTTAGATCTTGAGATTGCTAGAATGTTTTACTCTTCAAGATTGCCTTTTCATCTGGCAAGGAATCCTCATTTCATCAGAGCTTTCTCTTTTTCCGTTAATAATTATATTAGTGGTTATGTTCCTCCGGGCTACAAGTTGAGAACAACTTTACTTGACAAAGAAAGAGAACATGTTGAGAAGCTTCTTCAACCTATAAGGAATACATGG